>JAEIFV010001661.1:0-27440 GCA_018904265.1 Lordiphosa collinella | reverse complement strand
ACTGAATTAAACAAGACTTATTAAATTATTTGCGCCGCCGTGTTAATTTCATTTGGTTGGTTTTACGACTTGGCCAATTGGGGAGGCAAACTAGTCTCTCCACAAACTACTTATAATAAAAGTTAAAATACAGTTCAAAGTGTGAATATACCACGAACTTTCACTTATACGGAATTGCAATGGAAAGTCTTCCTTACGGTCTTATCAAATGGTTAAATGAGATGGAAGTAAAACTCATTTAGTGTGGAAAATATCTGTGAAAATGGCGAGTATGGTTATATTCTTGAGATTGACTTGGAATATACCTGGTCCTTACATGAATCACATAATGATCTCCCTTTCTGTCCATCCAACAAACTCCCATCTGTATATTCCAAAGTAAAAAGTTAATAGCCGATCTCCGTAATAAGGAGAAATAGTAGTGGTAGTAAAGTAGTATTTTATAAATATTGACAATAATAACAGCCGGCCAAGCCGTTAGCTGTTTTCTTTTAAAGACTTTAACACTACCACTGATTTTTTCTATTTGAAAATTCTTACATTTATATACTTATTACAGAAGACGACTCATAATCTTTTACGTATCACAATATAATACAATTATAACAAGATAGTTGCTGTGATCCATAACAATGTACAGTAGCATATGTTTACCCGTAGCTACCCTCGCTCATCATGAGATACTACGCCGTTCTCCGCTAGGATGCAGTTATGTCTCAAGACACTTTTAAAAATCTCTAATGAACTCCTGTCTATATATGTACGCCTCCTCAGATAAGAGATTAGTATAGGGCCATTTGTTGGTCTATTAAAAGGTGGGCAATAACGTACGGTGCTCACCTATATCATTAAGGTATAAAATTTAGTCCAATTGTATCTTAAGTAAGAATAAAGTGTTCCATGTGGGGCTATAGAGTTGTCTGAGTACTTCAGCTCTTGCCCGGAAAATAAGCGATATTGCATGTGTGTCCAAATCGTCTCTAAAGTAGTTTCTGTCATATAGGCTGAAACTGGGCGCTTGTATGTTGACCGGGTGCCACTCTGTTTTGCGTGCCTTTAAAATCAATTTTTTCTCCTCTCGTCAATCCTCTGTAACAGTTCTTTTTGCCATGTTTCCCAGGTTCTGCTGTCGTTTTCATATGTTCTTATGTTGTTGAATATTAAAGTTTCCATCCGAATCAATGTAGAGTCCAGACTCAGTTTTTTCTGGTTAGAGGTGTGCCTATCATTTATGTAGCGTCCTAACTTGTCAACGGACATGATGGTTATAAACTCACTTGAATATTGATAAAGTAAATATATACTAAATTATTGTTTTATTTGAGCCTCTCTCAATTCTTCAATAATTGATGTAATTTCATTAGTCTGATTTAAAGACATAATTCGATTTATTAGTTTGAATTGTCATGAATCCTGATCCATTTACAAGTGGTTTGGAATGCTTAGTGTAGACTCGACAATAGATGATTTAGCTAAAAGTGGTTTAATAATTTGTGAATATTTCAATGCCCTCGTTCCTTTCACTTGTCCATTTGCGAGAAAATTTCTTCGATACACATTTTTTTTAAATAAAATTTCTCTGTATATATCAGCTTATTTGTATTGTAATTTCGTGGTAGATGGTGGAATATTAAAGAATAAAATCCACTAGTCAGTCGCCAATTTTGACCATCATCAAATTCAATTTTATTGCCATAAAAGCAAATCTCATTATGTATATCAAAGTTGGATAATGCTCTTTGGGTAGCTCATTTAATAGTTTTGGGTGCATTTTTGTTTTGAATATGTTTTGAAAATGATATACCATATCCCTTTTTGTATAGCTGTAAAATAACCCCGCTCACAACGCAACTGTTTCCATTCGTTTGTTGTATCTCTTCTGTTCTTCCAAAGCTGTTGTTTTGCCATCTTAGCATTGTTAATAGTCTTTACTATCGCTGCGCTGCCTGACGCTAAACTACCCACCGCACTAAGGGCTGTTAGAATGGGTACTAAGGGCAAAAACACCAATTTTAGGGACAGTTATAACCCGTGGAACTACATTTTTCCTACATCCCACAGAATATGTCAATCGGCTTATTCTTTTTAATTATCTGGTAGCCTTTTTGATTATTGTTTCGCTACTTTCTTTTTCTCCTGCTTTGCTCCCATTCCGATTTTTTTTTACCTTTTAACATGTTAGTCAGTAAATATGATGCAGCTTCCTTCTCACCAATACTACTATTCACCGCTTTCACACGATCCCAAGCCCTATCAACTAAAACCGAGTCTACTTTATATCGTTCACTCAAGCCCTTACTATTTGAATGTGCAATATCGTGTTCCCCACAAGCCTCATCCAATCTATTGATTCCCCTATCTCCACGTGCTAAACGATCCTCTAGCTTTGTACCCGGTCCACAGTAATTGTATCCAGGTAAATGAGCCTCAAATGGTAGAGTGTTTATTCAATTATTTATGAGACCACCACCCTGTTTGACATTTGATTTATGACTCTTCACATTATAAAACTGCTTCCCCATATTTATATCATCCGCAATTGATGAATGTTTGTCATTGAATGATGGTCAAAACTCATAATGCGCTTATTAAGACCAAATAAAACCATCACAGTAAAAAACATTGAAGGTGGTGGACATGGATAGAATTAACATCCCCGTCACAACACTTTGTTACCGAACACAATTAAAGCATTAATTGTCGGTCCATCCAATTGTGGAAAACAAATGTGTAAGTCCAAATGGAATAAAATTTCAAAATTTTTATGAATTTTCAAAAATTTTGTTTTAACCGAAATATGTGTATTTGAAAAAACTTGTTAAACCGATATGTGGAATGGAATATTACACATTTTCGACAAATTATGATATTTGAAGATGTGGCATGTGAAAAACAAAATAATATTCGCGATTATTTTGCCATGGGCAGACATCGGAATATTGACTCGTTCTATACACGTATACCGAAACATTTAATACGGGATAATGCAAATTTCACTATAATGTTTAAACAGGATGACTTAAATATGCATTATATTTATCGAGACCATGTCATCTCAGATATGAAACATTTAAAAATATATCACGAAAATGCTGGGAGGACAAATATGGATTTATTCTAGTTTCTAAGGATGATGATATGAAAAGTGGTTGTTATAGAAAGATTTGATGAATTTATCTTACTTAATAAATAATAATAAGAGTGTACTGAGATGATGGTTAACAAGCTTCAAGACCTACAAAATGACTACATCATTATCAGTTGCACTAACTGGACACTCATCAGTTATAACTGAAAACTTTTTCCCTCAAATTGAATTAAAACGTAATTATGAACGTGCGCTCATCGACTTTTATACTTTTTAATAGTATACCAAATGTTGATAGGGGAAACAATCTATTTCATATTGGGAATAAAGTCGATGAAATAATTAAATATATTATCAATAAACTCAAAGAGTATAGTCTTCATGATAGAATAAAATTGATTGCAATAATAACACATTACAAATACAAGTTCTCACAAAAATGAAACAGTATATTTTAATCATGAACGATCAATTGGTCAACTATTTGGACTTAGTAGACGCAAATTAAGACCACTTGATAATGAAATTTACATCTCAGATAATCCTGTGAATATTTTAAAAATAAATTCTGTTAGACTGGAATGTAACATTATTAGCCGATCATTGTTGGGAATAGACCGAATCACGTGCTTCATGAATTAGGAATTTGGAAAAATAGGGGAAAGTGACCGAAGTTTTGTATACGCTTGTAGCTTTCATTGAAAACCAAAAAGTTTTCACACTACCTTACTTACTATTACCTTACTTTTCTATGGGATCAATACTATATATATGTCTGATTTCGACCAAACTTGGTGAAATCATGGAAAAGCATAATACACTGTTAATTACGAAATTTGGAGGCGATCCCATTTAAAACAAAAAAGTTTTTCTCACTAGAACTTCTTATTCGACCGATCATTCATACTGCAGCTATATGCTATAGTCATCTGATATTGATAAAACTTAGTAGAAATGTGTATATAAAATAAGAATATGACAATAAAAAGGACTTTTTCGACCGATCGATCCTATGGGAGCTATATGCTATAGTAATCCGATTTCGACCAAACTTTGTAGAATTGCTTAAAAATATAAAAATTAGCGTATGCCAATGATAAGGACGTTGACATTGACATTCCTCAAAAGTTTGTTCGCAATGATCTGTTTAACATTGCAAATATACCGCTTGTGGACCATTTCCTACCCCTTTCTTCATTCTAGAAATCTTCGCGGGCAAGCTTCCAACCAATCCTCACAGTTTTATCGCAATTGAATGAACGGTATTATTTTTTAAGCATCGCTGTTCTTTGACCATTTTCCGCTTATTTCTTTAACTCGGAACCTTCCCGGGCAAGCGTCCAACCATGCCCAAAAGTTTCTTCAAATTAGAAACCTTCCTGGGCAAGCGCAAGACCAATCCTTAAAGATTCATTTCAATTGGATGAACGGCATAATTTTGCTCATTTCGCGATTTTTTGACCATTTCCCGGCGTCACCCGGGTACTTATGATTCTTATGACAGCGATTATATTCAAGCTAGTGGTAGAAGCAAATCGATATAAACATATATCTTACCATCTCCGAGTTTTGTTTGTTCATACAAATCGGATCGGCTGTTGATGTTGATCAAGAATATATACTTTATAGGATCGGAGATGCTTCCTTCTGCCTGTTACATACTTTTGCACAAACTTAACATACTCTGTGTACCTTTGGTACTCCATCCCGAATTTCCACTAATTAAACTTTTACTTTAATCTTAGCGTATTAATCGACAAATGGATAAGAAACTAAAGACATTGTCAGCTGAACGTTCTCTATATGTCGTGGAATTAAATGCAAGACAATGTATTATTAATAAATATGCCGGACAGCTTAATGAAATGAGAGAATTGATATGTGCGGCTGAAAACGAAAATGAAATAAACAATAATATTAAGAGTGCTGATGGCGTTGAGGATTTAATCATATCTTTGGAGCCACAGGAGTTTACAGAGTGTGCTCCATTCTCGACTCTGATACCAACACATCTATAACGTGCGGGGGGAAAACTATTGGCATGAAGAACAAAATGTTTAATTTCATAAATTATTTAGAGAGTACTAGATACCATATTTTTAAAGTCTACTACAGATGTGGAAATAAATCTAAATTGTTGAGAAGATGCAATTTTATTGACGGACTTTGAAGTTTTATATTGTACCCGCTTCTCCTTACCGATGCTAACTCATTTCGATACCCTCATTTCCTTCTCTATTTAAACTTGTCCAGTTTCATAATTCGTTTATAGTCCAGTCAATCTAGACTCTGAAAGTACTAGATGCCTTAAATCTCACGCAAGTCTATAAAAAAAATAGCATTATAAAAATAGCATTTATAAAAAAGAAATTCTTAAGAAATAATTTCAAATCATAATTTGAATATTCTGCGCATGGCGCGCTTTACTTGGCTCAACAATTTTTAATATGATGATCAGATCTTGCTCTTTCTCTTGATATTTTTTTCATAGACTTGCGTGAGATTTGAGGCACATGAAGTCTGGATTGACTGGACTATTAATAACAATAATTCACAAACTTGGCCTTCATGGCTATGATAGTAACGCTAGGATGTAACAAATCAACAGAAAACAATTTCACTTTACTTAACTTTGGAAATATATTGATAGGCTTATTACCAATTCGGCCATTTAAACCTTAAGATTCTTTAAACATGGTCTTGGCTAAATGTATGTATCCATTTGGTAGTTATAAGAGCCAATAAATCAAATTAAATGGAGCAATAATCAAACGGTTAATCCGTGATCAATGTGTCTCACTTCAGCCTTGCTGGTTTCTCTTTACAAAAAATTACATCAAGGAAAAGGGCCTCATCAGCCGCAGATGTACAACTATTCCTTTGACCAAAAAATCAAATCTGGGGGGTACATTCTGGGCCATCCGACTATGCCAAGAGTATCGATCTTCCACTGCTGGCTTTCCCGCGGCCACCAATGGCTATGAAACGCCTGCTTAAAATATCACTATCAAAAACGGATTCTGAAACGCGGTAATCTTATATACACCTGCTCAATATCCAATTAGCTAATGGCTCCTATGGGAGCTATATGCTATAGTAATCCGATTTCGACCAAACTTTGTAGAATTGCTTAAAAAATATAAAATAAGTGTATGCCAATGATAAGGACGTTGACATTGACATTCCTCAAAGTTTGTTCGCAATGATCTGTTTAACATTGCAAATATACAGCTTGTGGACCATTTCCTACCCATTTCTTCATTCTAGAAATCTTCGCGGGCAAGCTTCCAACCAATCCTCACGGTTTTATCGCAATTGAATGAACGGTATTATTTTTAAGCATCGCTGTTCTTTGACCATTTTCCGCTTATTTCTTTAACTCGGAACCTTCCCGGGCAAAAAGCGTCAACCATGCCCAAAAGTTTCTTCAAATTAGAAACCTTCCTGGGCGAGCGCAAGACCAATCCTTAAAGATTCATTTCAATTGGATGAACGGCATAATTTCGCTCATTTCGCGATTTTTTGACCATTTCCCGGCGTCACCCGGGTACTTACGATTCTTATGACCGCGATTATATTCAAGCTAGTGGTAGAAGCAAATCGATATAAACATATATCTTACCATCTCCGAGTTTTGTTTGTTCATACAAATCGGATCGGCTGTTGATGTTGATCAAGAATATATACTTTATAGGATCGGAGATGCTTCCTTCTGCCTGTTACATACTTTTGCACAAACTTAACATACTCTGTGTACTTTGGTACTCCATCCCGAATTTCCACTAATTAAACTTTTACTTTAATCTTAGCGTATTAATCGACAAATGGATAAGAAACTAAAGACATTGTCAGCTGAACGTTCTCTATATGTCGTGGAATTAAATGCAAGACAATGTATTATTAATAAATATGCCGGACAGCTTAATGAAATGAGAGAATTGATATGTGCGGCTGAAAACGAAAATGAAACAAACAATTATATTAAGAGTGCTGATGGCGTTGAGGATTTAATCATATCTTTGGAGCCACAGGAGTTTACAGAGTGTGCTCCATTCTCGGACTCTGATACCAACACATCTATAACGTGCGGGGGGAAAACTATTGGCATGAAGAACAAAAATGTTTAATTTCATAAATTATTTAGAGAGTACTAGATACCATATTTTTAAAGTCTACTACAGATGTAATAAATCTAAATTGTTGGAGAAGATGCAATTTTATTGACGGACTTTGAAGTTTTATATTGTACCCGCTTCTCCTTATTGTACGAACATTATTATACAGGCCTGTTCCGGTTTTCACTTTCACTAAATTTGCTCGAATTCGATTTGGCTTCCTGTTCCGGTTTTTACAATTCGATCGATTTACTCGATTTGAATTCACATTGCTTGGAGCCGATGAATTCAAAAGTAAATACGATTTTGTACATAAAGGCGTCAAATTAATGGCTTAAAGTTAATTTTTGTACCATTGTTTAGTGTATTTAGATCCTTTTGCAATTTTACATTCCCTTAAAAATTATTTTTATAAAAAAATTAATAATTTTTATTTATAGCTTCAATTTTGCCACGTGCCATCCAAATCGAATTCACCTGTTTTTTTCAAGCTGTTCTGGTTTTTACTTGTTTATGAAAAGCTGGGAAAATATTAAATATAAAATGCCCTTAAAAATAGAAACAACATTTTAAACACCTATATTCAACTAATATCAACTATTTTGAGTGTTTATTTATTGGATTATTTTGATTCACCAGTTGATTAAGGTGAAAGTGTAGGCCACGGAAACAATTTGAAATGAAACACTCGAATTGCAAATCGTTCGAGTACCAGAACAGCTAAAAACAAATTGTTCGATTTTGTTTTCATTTGAAATCGAAGAAATATGTGAAAACCGGAACAGGCCTGATAGATTTGAAAGCAGGGACCGTAAATAATGATAATATAAAATTTTTTAATATAAAAAATCATATACTTATAATAGCCGTACAAATAAAGAATTATACGAGTGGGTTTCTACTTAAATATTCTTTTCATATCAGCAATGATTTGTGACATTATAATTTTTTTTTTGCATTTTCCTCAGTGGTAATGATTATATTTTGAATTTTACTAAACATCTCAGGACTTAATGATTGTTGTCTGAGTAAAAAAAAAACCAAAACATAATGATCACACAAGGCATGGTCATCAATTTTACTGAGTAAGATCTTCTCAAATAGTTTTGATAGGCAAGGTAGCAGACTAATGGGTCTATATGATGACGCTTGTGTTTTATCTTTTCTTGATTTCTGAATCATTATGATTGAAGACTTTCTCCACTGAGTTGGAAAGTATCCACATCGCAGAACAGCATTGAAATGTCTTGAGATATATGTAATGGCGGGACTTGGAAGTTCCATAATTTTCTGGGATTTAGCTGTCCGATGGTATTTTTTATTTTTAGCGAATAAACTTTGATTGGGGCAGTTTGTGCGGCGGTCGGAACCAATGGAAGTTCATAGCCATTGGTTGGAGGATTTGGCTGGAAAACATTTCTAAGGTGAAGTGCAAAGACAGTTGCCTTTTCTTCGTTGCTGCGGGGCCATCTTCCTGTCTGATCTCTTAGAGGCGTGTCTACCTTTGCAAGTGGCTTTGTGCTGGCGCGTGCCCTTCATAGGGGAAATTTGGTGCTTGTGGGCGACTATTTTTCGATATAACGGTTGTGAAGTACGCGTTCTGCAAGACTGTAATGATATTAAGCCTTGATGTTGTTTTGCTTCATTTTGGTCACGCATGAGCTCAAGCTTGGGTCAACACTAAAGTCTTTCGGACGGGGAGGATCTTTTGCTCATGAACGTAACTGGCTATCGTACAAGAAGAATGTGTTGACCTTGCCTCCGAACTAGGAGATACGATAGGGTTTGATGTTATCCCAAATACCCGTCCTACCATGTCAGCAATAGTTCTATCCTTTCATGCTAACCCTAATACATTACCGATGCTAACTCATTTCGATACCCTCATTTCCTTTCTCTATTTAAACTTGTCCATTTTCATAATTCGTTTATAGTCCAGTCAATCTAGACTCTGAAAGTACTAGATGCCTCAAATCTCACGCAAGTCTATAAAAAAATAGCATTATAAAAATAGCATTTATAAAAAGAAATTCTTAAGAAATAATTTCAAATCATAATTTGAATATTCTGCGCATGGCGCGCTTTACTTGGCTCAACAATTTTTAATATGATGATCAGGAGATCTTGCTCTTTCTCTTGATATTTTTTTCATAGACTTGCGTGAGATTTGAGGCATGAAGTCTAGATTGACTGGACTATTAATAACAACAATAATTCACAAACTTTGCCTTCATGGCTATGATAGTAACGCTAGGATGTAACAAATCAACAGAAAACAATTTCACTTTACTTAACGTTTGGAAATATATTGATAAGGCTTATTACCAATTCGGCCATTTAAACCTTAAGATTCTTTAAACATGGTCTTGGCTAAATGTATGTATCCATATGGTAGTTATAGAGCCAATAAATCAAATTAAATGGAGCAATAATTCAAACGGTTAATCCGTGATCAATGTGTCTCACTTCAGCCTTGCTGGTTTCTCTTTACAAAAAATTACATCAAGGGAAAGGGCCTCATCAGCCGCAGATGTACAACTATTCCTTTGGCCAAAAAATCAAATCCGGGGGGTATATTCCTGGGCCATCCGACTATGCCCAGAGTATCGCATCTTCCACTTGCTGGCTTTCCGCGGCCACCAATGGCTATGCAAACGCCTGCTTAAAATATCACTATCAAAAACGGATTCTGAAACGCGGTAATCTTATATGCACCTGCTCAATATCCAATTAGCTAATGGTTTATTTAGGCTTAATCTCATCCAGAGTACTCAAACACAAATATGAGGCCAGGGGTCTGTTTTGGCGCTTCTTTAATTTATTGGCCACAGAAACAATTCCTCAAAGCAGTTAAAGCTGTACTTTATAATGTCACAATTGAGACTACTTTGTATTCGATCACGTGGAATTAACAAGCTTTTAAACCTTCTTGGTCTGATCACAATCGGAAATGGACAAAGCCACGACGAAAAGTAGCTGCGTCAAAATAGCGTCGGCTTTTTGGCGTCAGGAGCAGTGGAATGTGGAACAAAAATGATTTTTTTATTTTTAAATTTACTCAGGAACTATTAAACTTTTTGAGACAAAATAAATTGCAAAATGTTAAGAATAGAATAAACTATTGTGTTAAATAAGGTTTGGGTGGATTTCATTATTGCAGGTACTTCAAAAATCAAGTCAAAAATTTGTTACCCGACATTTGGACGAATATCTCTTTTTCCAGATGTTGTGCCGCAATGCACGGTATACCAGCAGAAAGCTGACATATTTAAGAGTATTTAAAAAAAAATTAAGAAAATCCTCCCCACAGTTTTTGAGAAAATTGCTTTACAGTGGACCAACCTCCAAATTTCTTCAACAAATTTTGACAAAAAATTCCGATGCCGTACTTTTCTCAATATCTCCATTTTCTGATGTTGTGTCGCAATGCACGGTATATCAGCGTAAAGCTGACATATTCAGGAGTATTTTAAAGAAATTATGAAAATCCCCCCCACTCACAGTTTTTTGAGAAAATTTCTTATCAGTAAAACAAGCCTTGACCGAGCTGTCAATACTGATAAGGCCACCCATGTTAACTGAGTTGAGTGTGACCAGGCCAACAAAAATTCGTTGCTATCTTTCCCTGATGTTGTGCCAATATGCAACGATATGTCGCCTGATAGAGAAAAAATTCAATCTATTTTCTCTAATTTTCACAACCATTTTCTCCCCACAGTTTTCCTGCAAATTAATTTACAAAATTTCCCAAACCCCCGACTTTATTCTGCAGACGGTCACCTTTAGACGCAGACGCTCACCTTTAGTGTGACATTAAAATTCGTTGCTATCTTTTCCTGATGTTGTGCCAATATGCACGATATGTCGCCTGATAGAGAAAAATTCAACTATTTTCTCTAATTTTAACAGCCATTTTCTCCCCACAGTTTTCCTGCAAATTAATTTACAAAATTTTCCCTACAAATCCCCGACTTTATTCTGCAGACGGTCACCTTTAGACGCAGACGGTCACCTTTACAGTGACATTAAAATTCGTTGCTATCTTTTTCTGATGTTGTGCCAATATACGATATGTCGCCTGATAGAGAAAAATTCAAGCTATTTTCTCTAATTTTCACAACCATTTTCTCCCCACCGTTTTCCTGAAAATTCATTTAAAAATTTTCCCTACAATTCCCCCCGACTTTATTCTGCAGACGCTCACATTTAGGCGCAGACGGTCACCTTTAGTGTGACATTAAAATTCGTTGCTATCTTTTCTGATGTTGTGCCAATATGCACGATATGTCGCCTGATAGAGAAAAATTCAAGCTATTTTCTCTAATTTTCACAACCATTTTCTCCCCCACAGTTTTCCTGCAAAATTAATTTACAAAATTTTCCCTACAATTCCCCCGACTTTATTCTGCAGACGGTCACCTTTAGACGCAGACGCTCACCTTTAGTGTGACATTAAAATTCGTTGCTATCTTTTCCTGATGTTGTGCCAATATGCACGATATGTCGCCTGATAGAGAAAATTCAAGCTATTTTCTCTAATTTTAACAGCCATTTTCTCCCCACAGTTTTTCCTGCAAATTAATTTACAAAATTTTCCCTACAATTCCCCCGACTTTATTCTGCAGACGGTCACCTTTAGACGCAGACGGTCACCTTTAGAGTGACATTAAAATTCGTTGCTATCTTTTTCCTGATGTTGTGCCAATATGCACGATATGTCGCCTGATAGAGAAAAATCGAAAAAAATTAATATCTCAAAAACTGTTCACACAATTGCAATGATTCTTTTTTTGTAAAAACGGGAATAAAAACCCACATCTTTTGACATATCGTGCATAACGGTACATCTCCCAGCTATCCCGCAATTTTCAAAAGAAGAGTTATCAACGAATTGGATTTACTCAAAATCTGTTCACACGATTGTTATGAAATTTTTTTTTAAAATAGGTGATTAAAATGCGCATCTTTTAAGATATCGTGCATAGTGGTACATCTCCCAGTTATCGCGCAATCGCAAAAAAATAAAGCTGGTCACGGCTTGTCACAGTCAGTGACTATGAAAATAAAAAAAAATTCATTTCTCAAAATCTGTTCACACGATTGTAATGAAATATTTTTTATAAAAAGGTGATTAAATCGCGCATCTTTCAAGATATCGTGCATGTCGGTACATCTCCCAGTTATCCCGCAAACTTCAAAAGAAAAGTTAGCGTCGATTTTTATGGTCACACCTGGTCACTGTCAGTGACTATGAAAATCGAAAAAAATTAATATCTCAAAAACTGTTCACACAATTGCAATGATTCTTTTTTTGTAAAAACGGGAATAAAAACCCACATCTTTTGACATATCGTGCATAACGGTACATCTCCCAGCTATCCCGCAATTTTCAAAAGAAGAGTTATCAACGAATTGGATTTACTCAAAATCTGTTCACACGATTGTTATGAAATTTTTTTTTTTAAATAGGTTATTAAAATGCGCATCTTTCAAGATATCGTGCATGTCGGTACATCTCCAGTTATCCCGCAAACTTCAAAGAAAAGTTAGCGTCGATTTTTTTATGGTCACACCTGGTCTGTCAGTGACTATGAAAATCGAAAAATTAATATCTCAAAAACTGTTCACACAATTGCAATGATTCTTTTTTGTAAAAACGGGAATAAAAACCCACATCTTTTGACATATCGTGCATAACGGTACATCTCCCAGCTATCCCGCAATTTTCAAAAGAAGAGTTATCAACGAATTGGATTTACTCAAAATCTGTTCACACGATTGTTATGAAATTTTTTTTTTAAATAGGTTATTAAGATGCGCATCTTTCAAGATATCGTGCATAGTGGTACATCTCCCAGTTATCGCGCAATCGCAAAAAAATAAAGCTGGTCACGGCTTGTCACAGTCAGTGACTATGAAAATAAAAAAAAATTCATTTCTCAAAATCTGTTCACACGATTGTAATGAAATATTTTTTATAAAAAAGGTGATTAAATCGCGCATCTTTCAAGATATCGTGCATGTCGGTACATCTCCCAGTTATCCCGCAAACTTCAAAAGAAAAGTTAGCGTCGATTTTTTATGGTCACACCTGGTCACTGTCAGTGACTATGAAAATCGAAAAAAATTAATATCTCTAAAACTGTTCACACAATTGCAATGATTCTTTTTTGTAAAAACGGCAATAAAAACCCACATCTTTTGACATATCGTGCATAACGGTACATCTCCCAGCTATCCCGCAATTTTCAAAGAAGAGTTATCAACGAATTGGATTTACTCAAAATCTGTTCACACGATTGTTATGAAATTTTTTTAAATAGGTTATTAAAATGCGCATCTTTCAAGATATCGAGCATAGTGGTACATCTCCCAGTTATCCCGCAATCATCAATAGTAAAGTTAGCAACGATTTTTATGGTCATACTTAAAAGGGCCGAATGTGTTGAATGTAAAATATTGTATTGAGTCTTTTTATAATTGTTTAAAAAGCTTTAATTTAACATATTAAGTTAATAATAGTTATATAGATTTGCATTATTGAGTTTGCAAACGCTGGTTCCATGACTGGGCCCGACTTCTAAACTGGCGCCATTCTTATCAATTTCAAATATCAAGTCAAGGCACCCCCACTGATAAGCGATTTTCTCCAAAACTGTTCACACGATTTGCATGATTTTTTTTAAACACTCCTGAATATGTGTCTTATCCAATAATATATAGCTTGTTATGGTACATCTCTTAAATGTGGAGTTATAAGGCTTGACTTAAAAAAGTAATTTTTTGGTCATTTTGTATGAAAACCGCCAGAGGTTGCTCCACTGTTAAGACTTTTGCTCAAAAACTGTATTATTATATATTAATCTACAATTGTGGAGTCTTGATTCAAAAAAAAACAATTTTTGGGTCTTTTTTGTATGGAGAAAAACAAGAGGTTGGTCCATTAAAATTTTCCTAAAAATTTGTTCATAAAATTTAAAACATATTATTTATAAAAACCTACTTAATATATCAAAAAAAATATGGTTAATTAACAAAAAATGAAATATTTGCAAAAATAAAAAAAAAAAAGAAATGGTCAAAAGTTGAAAACACAAATTTCTTTTACTAAAAAAAAAAAAAACAAAAAAACAAAAAAATTAATAATTTATTTTAATTTTATTTTAAAAATATTAAAATTAAAATTTTTTAATTTTTTTTAATTAAATTAATTTAAAATAAAATTTAAAAAACTAACAAAAAAAAACAACGTTTTTTTTTAGAAGAAATGGAAAAGTGGAATATAAAAAAAAAAATGATTTTTTTATTTTTAAATTTACTCAGGAACTATTAAACTTTTGAGACAAAATAAATTGCAAAATGTTAAGAATAGAATAAACTATTGTATTAAATAAGGTTTGGGTGGATTTCATTATTGCAGGTACTTCAAAAATCAAGTCAAAAATTTGTTACCCGATATTTGGACGAATATCTCTTTTTCCAGATGTTGTGCCGCAATGCACGGTATACCAGCAGAAAGCTGACATATTTAAGAGTATTTAAAAAAAAAATTAAGAAAATCCTCCCCACAGTTTTTGAGAAAATTGCTTTACAGTGGACCAACCTCCAAATTTCTTCATACAAATTTTGACAAAAAAATTGCGATGCTGTACTTTGCTCAATATCTCCATTTTCTGATGTTGTGCCGCAATGCACGGTATATCAGCGTAAAGCTGACATATTCAGGAGTATTTTAAAAAAGAAATTATGAAAATCCTCCCCACAGTTTTTGAGAAAATTTCTTATCAGTAAACAAGCCTTGACCGAGCTGTCAGTACTGATAAGGCCACCCATGTTAACTGAGTTGAGTGTGACCAGGCCAACAAAATTCGTTGCTATCTTTCCCTGATGTTGTGCCCATATGCACGATATGTCCCCTGATAGAGAAAAATTCAAGCTATTTTCTCTAATTTTCACAACCATTTTCTCCCCACAGTTTTCCTGAAAATTAATTTTAAAAATTTTCCCTACAATTCCCCCGACTTTATTCTGCAGACGGTCACCTTTAGACGCAGACGGTCACCTTTAGTGTGACATTAAAATTCGTTGCTATCTTTTCCTGATGTTGTGCCAATATGCACGATATGTCGCCTGATAGAGAAAAATTCAAACTATTTTCTCTCTTTTTCAAAAACATTTTCCCCCCACAGTTTTCCTGAAAATTAATTTTACAAAATTTTCCCTACAATTCCCCGACTTTTTCGACTTTATTCTGCAGACGGTCACATTTAGACGCAGACGGTCACCTTTAGTGTGACATTAAAATTCGTTGCTATCTTTTCCTGATGTTGTGCCAATATGCACGATATGTCGCCTGATAGAGAAAAATTCAAGCTATTTTCTCTAATTTTCACAACCATTTTCTCCCCACAGTTTTCCTGCAAATTAATTTTAAAAATTTGGAGTCCGAACTTGGAGAAAAGTCAATTTTTCTTTTTTAGCAAAATAAAGGGCCTAACGCCAGCCTTGGGCACACTAAAAAATTCAAGTTCGGCGGGCTATCGACGCTTACTTTTATATTTTCTCTGAGACAATGGCACGTTTTGCACGGTAGTGTCAATCATTGGCACTAAATTAACAATGATTTTAATGCATAAATCATTCAAATCGACCGTACAGTTTTGGAGAAAAGTCAATTTTTCTTTTTTTAGCATTTTTACTTCTCTACATGATCATTTCATATTTTTACATAACATAACATAACATCTACATGAATTAAGAGGGAAACATTTACCATACATTATTGATCAGCCCTGGCCTGCTATTTTGACAGTGTGGCAACCGTGCCACCGCCAAATTTCCAAAACTAATGGCTGATCAATAATGTATGGTAAATATTTTTTAGTGCCAATGATTGACACTACCGTGCAAAACGGGCCATTGTCTTAGAGAAAATATAAAAGTAAGCGTCGATAGCCCGCCGAACTTGAATTTTTAGTGTGCCCAAGGCTGGCGTTAGGCCCTTTATTTTGCTAAAAAGAAAAATTTACTTTTCTCCAAGTTCGGACTCCAAATTTTTAAAATTAATTTGCAGGAAAACTGTGGGGGGGGGGGGGTTGTAAACGGGGGAGAAAATGGTTGTGAAAATTAGAGAAAATAGCTTGAATTTTTCTCTATCAGGGGACATATCGTGCATATTGGCACAACATCAGGGAAAGATAGCAACGAATTTTGTTGGCCTGGTCACACTCAACTCAGTTAACATAGGTGGCCTTAGCACTGACAGCTCGGTCAAGGCTTGTTTACTGATAAGAAATTTTCTCAAAAACTGTGGGGAGGATTTTCATAATTTTTTTTTAAAATACTCCTGAATATGTCAGCTTTACGCTGATATACCGTGCATTGCGGCACAACATCAGAAAATGGAGATATTGAGCAAAGTACAGCATCGCAATTTTTTTGTCAAAATTTGTATGAAGAAATTTTGAGGTTGGTCCACTGTAAAGCAAATTTTCTCAAAAACTGTGGGGAGGATTTTCATAATTTTTTTTTAAAATACTCCTGAATATGTCAGCTTTACGCTGATATACCGTGCATTGCGGCACAACATCAGAAAATGGAGATATTGAGAAAAGTACGGCATCGGAATTTTTTTGTCAAAATTTGTATGAAGAAATTTGGAGGTTGGTCCACTGTAAAGCAATTTTCTCAAAAAACTGTCGGGAGGATTTTCTTAATTTTTTTTTAAAATACTCTTAAATATGTCAGCTTTCTGCTGGTATACCGTGCATTGCGGCACAACATCTGGAAAAAGAGATATTCGTCCAAATGTCGGGTAACAAATTTTTGACTTGATTTTTGAAGTACCTGCAATAATGAAATCCACCCAAACCTTATTTAATACAATAGTTTATTCTATTCTTAACATTTTGCAATTTATTTTGTCTCAAAAAGTTTAATAGTTCCTGAGTAAATTTAAAAATAAAAAAATCATTTTTGTTCCACATTCCACCGTTCCAATTCGACGCTAAAAGCCGACGCTATTTTGACGCAGCTAATAAAAAATGCCTTCATGTTCCAGATTCCATCGTTCCAAAATCGACGCTAACTCATTGACGCTATTTTGACGCACGTACAAATTCATCCACACAACTATACAAGTTCAAACACACATTCATCCATCCCTCGCCACATTGCCAAATTAAATACAACTTAAAATACATATATATAATCATATTTAGGAGGCCTGTCCCCCGTCTCAATCTTCATTTTCATATCTATAAAAAAACAACAAAAGTTTTGAGGGTAAAAACAAAAAAAAAAATAAATATAAAAAACACAAAAAAATTTTCCATTAAAAAAAAATAAAAATATAAAAATTTATAAAAAATAAAAGGAAAAAAAAAAATATCTCTTTTGTTTTAAAGATTTTTTTTAAAAAAAAAATTTTTTTAAAAAAAATGAAGCCATTATTTATAGGGGGTTTTTTTAATTTTGTTAAGTTTTACAAACATTCCCCAATTCCACTCGCTCCGATTACACAAATTGCTTTGTTTTTTTTACAAAAAAATCTTAAAAGCATTTGCACCCCCAATAACATTAATTTTATTAATTTGGGAAAAGAAACTACTCTCCACCCCTTACAAATTTCAAACAGATTTGAGACAATTTAAGTGTAAAAATAACCCGTATAGCTTTCCGTTGCCTTAGATTGCGTACCCTTCGGTGAAAAATCCTTTTAAATACCAGTCGTCAATCCATTAATCTCGAGTCGTTTACTGATATCAGCTTAGCATTAGAATGGTTTTCCCAGGCGAAAAAAATCAATTGGCACTGCCCGCCGACCATAATGCAAAGGGAGGATCCGTTCCTATTACGCCAAGAGACGGCACTCCAACAACATCCGTTGGGCGAGTAACCCGATCAGTCTCGCAGCCCAATCAACCCACAGGCCCAATGGCACTAAACAATTTTATTGCCGTCAGCGATCGGCTTAGTCAATTTGAGGCTAATTAACACGCCAGTTGCTGAAGAGGTGACATTGTTCACACTCAAGGTCCGTCGGGATCAGATTTTGTCCTTGTGGAATAAGGTCGAAAAGGAGTACGAGGGCTGTTTCCTTGATTTAAATGCCCAGGCTGGCATAGAGTACCTTCCGATCATAGAAGCCAAATACAATTATTGTTATTCCGTATACGAGCGAGCAACAGCGACTTTGAGTGAACAAATAGAGCAGACTTCGACCCTAGTAAGACAGACGATACAAGCTCCTACAATTTGTCCATCCCCAAGAGGTTGTAATCTTCCACCGTGCGACACAGATTTTGGGTACTAGAAGAACTAACAACAAAGGTGGCAAATGAGTCCGATACGGTGTGTGAGCGAAACTTTGTACAGACGACACAGCGTGATGAAAACGCCAGATATATTGTATCTCTTCCATTCCGTGATCCAGAGAATGTTCAGTTGGGCCACTCAAGATCGATAGCGTTAGCGCAATATTTAAGGGTCGAAAATCGACTGAAAAAAGACGCCTCCTTAAAAAAGCAATACGACACAGTAATCCAAGAATACTTGGATTTGGGCCACATGGAACAGGTTACAGCAGACGCCAATTTAAAGCATTTTTATCTTCCTCACCATGTCCGATCCGATAAACAAAATAAAATATAAAAATAAATAAAGGGAAATATCAAAATAACTCCTTGGTGCTATCGCATTTATTTATACGCAAATTGTTGTCCAATGAAGCGATTATTTATGGGGGTTTTTTTCTTAGTTTTGTTAAGTACAAACATTCCCAATTCCACTCGCTCCGATTACACAAATTGCTTTGTTATATTTTCAGCTAAATTTTAATAGCATTTGCAACTCCAACTACAATCATTTTATTAAATTTTGGGAAAAGCTCCTACTCGCACCCCTTTACAAATTTCAAACAGATTTGAGACAATTTAAGTGTAAAAATAACCCGAGTATAGCTTTCCGTTGCCTTAGATTGCGTACCCTTCGGTGAAAAATCCTTTTAAATACCAGTCGTCAATCCATTAATCTCGAGTCGTTTACTGATATCAGCTTAGCATTAGAATGGTTTTCCCAGGCGAAAAAAATCAATTGGCACTGCCCGCCGACCATAATGCGAAGGGAGGATCCGTTCCTATTACGCCAAGAGACGGCACTCCAACAACATCCGTTGGGCGAGTAACCCGATCAGTCTCGCAGCCCAATCAACCCACAGGCCCAATGGCACTAAACAATTTTATTGCCGTCAGCGATCGGCTTAGTCAATTTGAGGCTAGAATTAACACGCCAGTTGCTGAAGAGGTGACATTGTTCACACTCAAGGTCCGTCGGGATCAGATTTTGTCCTTGTGGAATAAGGTCGAAAAGGAGTACGAGGGCTGTTTCGCAGATTTAAATGCCCAGGCTGGCATAGAGTACCTTCCGATCATAGAAGCCAAATACAATTATTGTTATTCCGTATACGAGCGAGCAACAGCGACTTTGAGTGAACAAATAGAGCAGACTTCGACCCTAGTAAGACAGACGATACAAGCTCCTACAATTTGTCCATCCCCAAGAGGTTGTAATCTTCCACCGTGCGACACAGAGGTTTTCCATGGAGACTACCTGCCATCTTTTCGCGATCTCTTTACAGCCATATATGTTAATAATCCTAGGCTAAGTCCGGTCGAGAAATTATTTCACCTTATTGCCAAGACCAGTGGTGAAGCCAAAACTATCGTCGCAAAGTCTCCACTTACCAATGAGGGCTTTGCATCCGCATGGGGAGCACTGCACGATAGGTTCGAGAATAAGCGGCTATTAGTAAACAGCCAACTCAAAATCCTATTTAATCTACATGAGGTGGGCTACGAATCTGGAGCCGCCCTAAAAAATCTCCAAAGCACCATCCAGGGCTTATTACTCGGGCTTGAGCATTCCAGCATTTTTATTGAAAATTGGGATTGCCTTCTCGTATTCCTTTGCTCTTCCAAACTCCCTAAATTGACTTTGTCCTTATGGGAGCAGTCGCTATCGAATAAGGCAGAGATTCCATCATGGCAGGAGATGAACAATTTCCTAAGCGAGCGGTACCGGACTCTAGAGGCGATTGAAGATGTTAAGCCAACATCAAGCGCCCAGGCGATTGTGAGACATGCTCAAAGCAAACCTCCATCCAATAGAGTTAACTCCTTTAAGGCTAAGGTGACGGTAAAGCCTAGAACATGCGATATTTGCTCCCAAGAAGATCATCGCGTTCGGCTGTGTCCTAATTTTCTTAAAATGCCTGATAGTGAACGAAATATTTACATCCGCAATAAAAAATTATGTTTAAACTGCTTCGCCAGAGGGCATCAAATGCGTGAGTGTCCAAGCGCTCATAGTTGTTTCACTTGCAAAGCGCGGCATCACACACTACTGCATCGAAATGACACAATTTCAACAACTGCAACTCCAATTGCAACGACTTCAAATTCAAATAGATTTTCTCCACTTCATTAATTTTTTCGTCTGTTGTTGAAGTGCTCGGGCGTCCGGCACGCTCTTCGTCGTTCACATCTTCTCGGCCTTCTGAGAACATTTTGTTCCACCGATAAACGTTGCTTTGGTCCAAGGTAGCTTTTCCGTATGCCACAGTCAACATTCGGAATGCACCCGCGCACTTAAATTTGTTTGTCACACAAAATTTGATACAGGTTCTTTGATCCATTTTTTTGAATAGGTAAAAATCGAAGACGATCCAAAACACGTGCAAGCAAAGCAGCTGTCAACAATTAAGTGAACATTCAAAATGGCCGAGCTTGTCGGCATAAGTGAGAGACATGAGTACCAACATAACGCCACAAAAAAATCGAAATTCGAATATACCCGCGAAAATTCAAAATTCGCGATTTTTTTTTGAACACACGTATTTCGGTTAACGGTTCCGGTTCCGGTACCGGTATTAAACCTTGCTGTAATCCCGAAAAAATTAGGGAAAAAACACGATGGAAGACTAGGCTCGATGCTATCAAAAAGGAATAAGCTAATGGATAAGGACATTAAAAGTCTTAATTTAAAAAATAAGGGAAAGTTAACTTTGGCTCGGACGAAGTTTTGTATACCCTTGCAGCTTCTATTGAAAACAACAAAGTTTTTCTTAGACTAAGACTACTTTTTGGACCATACTTTTCTATGGGATCTATACTATATAGATGTCTGATTTCGACCAAACTTAGTGAAATCATGGAAAAGCAAAATACACTGTTAATTATGAAATTTGGAGGCGATCCCATTTAAAACAAAAAAAATTTTCTCTCTAGAACTACTTTTTCGAACGATCATTCATACTGCAGCTTTATGCTATAGTCATCAGATTTTGATAAAACTTTTAAGAAATTTGTTGTTATATAAAACGAGAATATGCCAATAAAAAGAACGTTTTCATTAAAAAACAGAAAAGTTTTCCTCACTCGAGCTAGTTTTTCGATCGATCTTTCCTATGGGAGCTATATGCTATAGTTATCCGACTTCGACCAAATTTTGTAGAATTGTGTAAAAGTATATAAAATAAGTGTATGCCAATGTTAAAGACGTCTTCATAAGAAACAAAAAGTTTCTCTGACGAGGAATAGTTTTTCGACCGATCGTTCCTATGGGAGCTATATGCTATAGTCATCCGATCTCGATCAAACTTAGTGAAATGATGGAAAAAGACAGTTAACTAAGAAATAAGTACATTGGAGGCGTTTCCATTATAAACAAAAAAGTTTTTCTCACTAAGACTAGTTTTTCGACCGATCGTTCCTATGACAGCTATATGCTATATTCATCCGATCCAGACGGTTCTGACAAATGTTCAGCGTATTTGTACCAAAAGACTTCGTGCAAAGTTTGGTGAGGATAGCTTTAAAACTGACGGAGGAGATATCACAGAAACAGACGGACAGAAGGAGAGGGCTAAATCAACTCAGCTCGTCGTGCTAATCAAGAATATATATACTTTATGTGGTCGGAGATGCTTCCTTCTATGCGTTACAAACATCCGCACAATTTTATAATACCCTCAGCAAGGGTATAAGAAGTGGGGAAATTGCTAGTCTCCAGGGACTTCTATTATCCCTATATCCCCTCTATTTCCCTTCGACATCGCTTCACCAAGCCAACGCAACGCCGATCTACCGATATATCGATATCCCGCATCGGCCCATCTCCAAAAACCAGTGATGCTCGTGTTTTTGTTTATGTTTTGTTTATTATTTTTAGGTTGACAGTATTCGTCCGTAACAAGATTTTATTTTAGGACGCAAATGATGAGGCGGCATGCCAGACAAATCCGAAGAGTTTAAGAGTTTCTCTGGATAATTAACAACTTCGTCTTCGTTTTCAACGTGATTGATCGATTTCTATGATCGCAATTCTCACTGAATTTGATTATAGTGATAATTTTGAATTAAGATTTCGTTAAACTGAACTAGCAAGTGGCTGGTGGAATCGATTATAAACCACGGCATGTATCTATTAGAGTTGGTTCATTTCCGACTAACAGAAATTCTCTAGAGAAATGCAAGATGCTACCATGATTTACCATTACAACAGATACGCACATCTAACGGAACAATTTTTCTCGTAAATACATGCCTTCAACTTTATTAAAACTAAATATTACAGCTGGAAATATAATCTTTGGCAATTTGGAAGCCAAATCTGTGCGCATTAGAAAAAGCGGGAAAATAGTTTGCAGCAGCAGCTGCAACATATGTAATGGTTTGATAGCTCACAGTTGAGTGAATAAAAACCACAAAAATAAGTCTATTGCTAATCGATTGCAAATCAAAAATTGGCGGGTTTTCATTTCTTAAAATTTACTTTTTCTTCCGCCAAATCGTTTGTTTCGACCAGTCTGCGGCGGCCCGACTATAACTTCCTTGGCCCGGCATCGCCGGGCGAGGCCCTTGCAGGTGACAGCCTTATCGATCGAGCTCTAGTCGATCACCTACGATATCGATAAATCTAGAGAGGTTAGCTTTCCTTTCGAGCCAGGCATTCCTATAAGTATTTACGAGTATTTGAAGAGACCCAATTACCAAACAAAAAGAAAATCTTTATAAGTCAATAACGTATTGCTGCAAGAGAGAGATAAGCCAATTTGGTATAGCCACAGACCAATGAGAAATACACAAGTTCTTGTAAAACATATATAAAAAAAAATTTTTTTTGAGTTATATTTTAAAGCAGTGATCGAAATTTTTGTCCGAGGGCGTTTTGTCATGTCACCTTTTTAGACATTGGCATAGATTTTATTGTTGACTGCATAGTATTGGTGATTGCACTGCTTTGAAGTGTAAGTTCATCTACCTGTTGCTTACCTAAGCGCTAAAATTACTTTTATATTGAATCAACAATTTACTTTAAGTTATTAAAAAAAGTTTCTTACATATAAGCAAAAGGTTTTCAAAAACTATCACTAATATACTCCGAATTGTACAGCTTATTCATAACCCTCTTGACTATCCACTCAAGAAGCTACCATTTCTAGTAATCGCCACGACTCCGCCATTCACTCACTCATCACTCCCGCTCAAAAAGATAACCAGGTCTGGGCGAAAAAAGATTTGCAGCTAAAAGCAAAACCAGCATGGAATCCAAATACACAAAAAAAAAGTGAACTAAATTTTGGGTATACACGGAGTTTTTGGCAAGAAAAAGTTGCGCGCTCAGGCGTAGAGCCGCAAATGTGTGCGATGAGCAAAGAGTTGCTGGGAGATGTGCTTTTCACACATTTCTTTTGCAACTGTGTGCGTGTGCCAGGGCCATTTCGTTTGGGTGAAAATTTCTATGTAATCTCGCGCGCTCCCAAAAAAAAAACTTAGTAAATGCCCGTTGCTTCGAGCAGCTGACAGGTGGCGCCACTTTGCAGATGCAGGTGGTGGGCCATGTGTTTTGGAGTGTGCGTGCGTGTGCTAGCTTTGTGGCTGGCACATGGTGCATCTAACATGTGGAGGTGGGAAAATAAAGTAATTGAATTTTCATAGTGCACAGCGAACACGAAATTTGATGTTGTTGTTGTTACTTCCCATTGAATTTTGCCACTCTTAATGCCTCGATTGTCTTTGCGCGAACAGCCTGAACATAGCGATTATCGCCTGGCTTTGACAGCTTTGTGAAGCAATTTGAAAAGAGTTTCTGACTTTGCAAAGCGGTAAATTTCGATTTGAGGTTATGTTTCGAGAGAAGACTGTAGAGTTTTTTGGGATCAATTCTGATATAATTCAGTTTAAGTATCTCATAATTATTATCAGCTTACTTCAAAATGTTTTCAAACTTTTTATTTTTACCAATTAAGGGTTTTTTTTCAGAGTACTTCCTCATTTCCTACACCTTAAGGCATGATTTCAATAATAATTCTTCTGCGAACATTTCATAAATAAGTCATGAATGCTTCAACATTCTTATACATTTCTTTAGTATTCCTCTATACTTTATGTGTGTGTGTTTCCCTTATCATTTTTGGTATGTGTGTGGCAAATTGTTCTATTGTCTCTTTATTGTTGTTATTCTTTCGTCTGGGCTTTGCAGCCAATTAAATGTGACAATAAAAACAAGAGAAAACAATTTTGACAGTTTAATTTGGCGACCGTGACATTTTTGTTTGTCCCCTGGACTCTTGGTTAAAGCAAGTAAGCAAGAATCTTTTTATGCCGGAAATTCCCTCTGACCAAACAATCAACACTTGCCAGAAGCAGGACAGGCACACACTCACCCACGCACACATGGCTTTGGCATTGACCAAACAAACATATTTGCCAAAATGCCTTTGGCTTTAATTTCAGAAGACGTTTCAGGCGTTGGATTTTATTTTGTCTATTTATATCACAAGATCCCCATCCATCCCTAGGAATGCCTCGAAGTGTAAGTGCGGCGCATACCATTCGTGTTGAAACTGTAAAATAGATGCTCGCCCCCTCACCCCTCAATGCAATTGCAACTCCCACACACACACGAGCTGAAATCCTTTTTGGCCTGCTCACATAACTAACAAGACGCTTGCTCCTTGCTCGCATTTTTAGTCCTTGGCTCTGGGCTGTGAGCTTAGCTGTGAGATTTATGTGAAAATTCCTAAAAGAAATCCAAGTCAATTACTTGCTTAATTATTTCCTTTGAAATTTATTGATTTTTCCAACGTCTTCCTCTTCTCCATGGTTGTCCTGCACAAGGAATTTTCAAACACGCTTCGTTTGCTATTTGTTTTGTCTTGAAGACTTTTGCAGCTGCAAATGTGAAATGAAATGAGAAGGCAACAGCAGCGGCAGCAGGGAGAAGCCATTGAATGTTTGGGTATTTGCTATTTGGCCTTTCGACTTTAGTTAGGTGCGGCAAATGAGTTGGAAATCATGACTTGTGAATGTCAATATAGAGATATTTATTTCAATTAATAACTCATCGTTTTGTGAACGAAATTTATTATTTACAGAAATTTGGCAGAAATCAAAATGGATAAATTGAATTGAAAGACCTCAAAGAAACCGAATTTAAATTAATCCTTAAAATATTTATAAAGAAATTTTGCAATTATATTTATTTAATTTAAAGATTAAGTTAGCAAAAATGAAATCAACTATTAGCCTATGCAATGATAGGCCCTTAAGTGGTTCGCCAATGGAAAAACAAAGTTCCGCCTACTCTTACATTCTCAGTTGCTACTAGATGAATTCAGAAAAAAATATATATGGTTGAGTTTACTTGGCCTCAAGCTAGTAAGTTTTTGTTTAAATCTCCGCAGAACTAATTATACATCTAAACTCTTTACTTTTATGTCCCAATAAAAATATTTAAAAAACCTACATCTATCTACCTACATCTATCTATCTACCTTTTTGCTTACCTCTCATATTTTGTATGTGCTAATAATTTTCTCATCAAGTTTTATCTATTGAGCTTGGCTGCTTGAAATTTTGAACTTAACGTATTGGTGCCACCGATCGATAAAGATTAATAAGTCACTTAGTCACTTAATCAGTATTTTGACGGCGAAGTGGTGACATTATACGGTCCCGTATAGTTAAAATCTAGCTTATGACCTGTTTCGTTTCTTAATAGAACCTTATCTCCTATTGATATTTCTATGTCATTTATCTTTAAGTCGTATGACTGCTTATTCTTTCTTTTATTTTCTTCAAGCATTACTCTTGCTCGTTTATATGCTACTTCTAATCTATATTTACTTTCCTAGCATAGTCTTCTATATTGTATAATGGACTTATATTATTTACTGAATTAAAATTCGATGGCAAATTACTTTTTCTGCCGAAAACTAACTCATATGGACAATAACTATGTGCCATTGAGGGGGTTGTATTAAAACAATATACGAAGTATTGGAGCCACACATCCCAATCTGATTTGTCAACTGAGATGTATGATCGGATGAACTCATTAAGTGTTCTGTGGCTTCGTTCCACGGTACCTACTGTCTGGTGATGATGTGCGGTAGAAGTTATGTTTTTGATATTTAAATTTTTTCATAAATCTTCTATTATTGAATTTTTATATTCTGTTCCCATGTCCGTAATGAACGTCTTCATTGGACCGTACTTTAGAATAAAATTTTCAAATATAGCTTTTGCTACAGTATTTGCACTTTTGTTTTTTATTGGTATTGCCACAAGGTACTTTGTTAAATCGCAGATTAAGGTTACTGCATATTCATTTCCTTGTTCAGATTTAGGTAGTGGACCGATCGTATCCACAATTACCTTGTCGAAAGCCATTTGTGGCGTTTCAGTTATAGTTAATGGGGTCTTTGTGTGTTTAGTCGTTTTTGACTTTTGGCATTTGGGGCATTTTCTTATATAATTTGATATATCTCGGGTCATGTTTTTCCAATAATAATGCCTTTTTATTTTTGCTAATGTTCTAGCTATGCCTGTATGACCTCTTGTATTGGATCGTCATGGAATGTAAACAGTATTGCTTCTTTTTTCTTTATCATTATTTGATAATAGGGTCACCGGCTTGAGTAGCGCTACTCTTAGAGATTGTAATATTTTATTGCCCATTATTTTGAAAGATTCTATTGATATGGTGTCAAAGATCTTTTCGCTCGGTGCCACTTTGAGTTGGCTGATATTTAGTATACCGGCTTCTTTTTCAAGCCTTTGAAAGAACTGACCTAAGTCGAGAATTCCATTGGTGTACATATCGCTAACGTCAATTCTTGCTATAACTTTTTTTTCCATGCTTTAGTAGGCATATTGAATTCGTTAATCGCAAGA
>JAEIFV010001660.1:0-27455 GCA_018904265.1 Lordiphosa collinella | reverse complement strand
AGTTATGATGTCATCCTTAGAGTGTCTGAATTTCGATCCATACGTAAACGATTCTATTGAGGTATCCGCCAGATATTGCTGTTTTCACACCCCAATCCGTGCATTACAGTCACCAATGAGAATAGCATTTTTCACTTCATTTTCAAAGCGATTCTTAATGCGCTCCAAGTCTGAAGCCCAGTTCACTCCTCTAGATACATTGGTATGATGCAGTACTCGCTCTGTGTCGTTCGGATTCTCAACTGCTACCAATCATAATATGATTCGTACGTATGCCTAATGTTTCTGTGCTCCAAATTTTGTTGACTCCAACTACTATGCCACCGATCGCACGCCCGAATCGGCTTGTTCTAGTTGCTGGTTGCCAGTAAAGTTATAAACGAGCTGAATAAGGAATCATAGTTGCTTGAGTGGGCTGCCTCTACATGAGTTTCTATTAAGATGAAGACATCGCTTTTGTTGATGTATGTGAAAATTCTGGGTGTAAGCGATGAGACTGAGGCGAGCTTCCAACTCTGCAGCTGTCATGGAAGAACTGATTTTTGTGACGTAACTTTTGTTTCTATTTTATGAATTCAATATACCGTCTCGCGTTAGGGTTTCACATTCCTTGTTTCTTTTTTGGTGCCATTATGCAACCTTTTCAGAACCAACGCTCAAACTAGCCTTTCAAATATTTATAATCTGCTACTAAAATAGCGCAATTAAGCCGACCAATATGTAAGTAAAATAGTAATAATCGGCTTGTCAAGATGAGCAACAGCCCCGAGGGGCCAAAGCCTATCTCAATCCCTCTTGGCTTCGTGCGCTTCTAATTTTAGCACAAGAAAGGGACCACTACAGTTTAACGCCGAATCCGATCGGCAGTTTTGAGAGGTCTTTTCATGGCTAGTACTGCAATGCTGGCGCCAACAGCAAGAGGTGTGGCCGGGTGTAAAGAGTTTTATTCAAGAAAAAAAAAAAAAAACTTTCATTAGATGTTTCAGGCAGGATCAGAACCACGACCTCATGCTCAGCAGTCGCGCACACTAACCACTGAGCTCACTCCGGTAAGTTCGTTCCTTCTGGATATATTTAGTAATCAGGATTATTTATCGATCCGCTAAAGGAATGGTAAAGATCAAACGAAAATTCAATATATCTGGGCTGCTCCTGCAGCAGCAAAATACCTACATATGTATGTAGATGTATGTATATATGAGCAACGACTTCACAGCAAAGTGATAGCCAACAATATTTTAAGACAAATTTTTATTTAACGATTCATATTGGATCGCTGTGGGTGTGATGACCCCGCCCCGCCAAAAATTCCATCTTTTAATTGAATTAAACCTGCAAATATATTGTATGAGTAATTCCAACAACGAAATCCTATACAAAACCTAACAGCTAGGGCTAGCTCATTAGATCAATTGGATTCTTGCAGATAACTGTCAAACATCTTCAGTTTAGTCTATAATTTAACCATAAATCGTCCTACAAACGAAGAACCTTTGCAAATTATTGAATTCTACTATCAAAATGCGTGCATTTTATGGTCAGTTTAATCGACCCACTGAAGCGGCTATTCGGGCTATTGTGACTAAATTTCGCACCAAATTTACATTGTTGGACATTAAACTACCAACACGCTTACGTAGAGTGCGAACTGAAGAAAATATCGCAGCTGTATCGGCCAATGTTAATGATGACCATCAATTATCGATTCAAAATACAGCTGGTGCAAGAAGTGAAGCCGAACGACCTACCGCAACGAAGAATTTTTGGTGAATGGGCTCTTGGAAAGTTGGCCGAAGATCCACTTTTATACTGAAAAATTGTGTTCAGCGACGAAGCTCATTTTTGGCTCAATGGGTACGTAAATAAGCAGAATTGTCAGCCAGAAGCATTGCAAGAGTTTGGTTCGGTTTATGGGCTGGTGGCATCATTGGACCGTACTTCTTCAAAGATGATGCGAATCGTAACGTAACTGTGAATGGTGAGCGCTACCGTGATATGATATCCAACTTTTTTTGCCCAAAATGAAAAGAGCTTGACTTGCATGACATGTGGTTTCAACATGAGGGTGCCACATGCCACACAGCACGCGCAACAATGGACTTATTGAGAGGCGAGTTCGGTGAGCATTTTATTTCACGTTCGGGACCGGTCAATTGGCCGCCTAGATCGTGCGATTTAACGCCTTTAGACTATTTTTTGTGGAGCTATGTTAAAGCTCATGTCTATACAGACAAACCCGCTTCAATTGACGCATTGGAAGACAACATTGAAGCATTTATTCGTGAGATACCGGCCGAAATGTTGGAAAGAGTATGCCAAAATTGGACTAAGCGGATGGACCATTTGAGGCGCAGTCACGGTCAACATTTGCATGAAATAATCTTCAAACATTAAATTATATGGACCGTACCATCGATTCAAATAACATAGCTCTTAAAAAATCACCCCTTACATCAATCTTTAATGTTGCATACTAGAAATCTTGATTACACAAAACCCAATTGGTACAACAGCTATTAAAGTCAGCTTTTGCTAACTAATGATTGTTGAAAATGAAGCATTTATTCGTGAGATACCGGCCGAAATGTTGGAAAGAGTATGCCAAAATTGGACTAAGCGGATGGACCATTTGAGGCGCAGTCACGGTCAACATTTGCATGAAATAATCTTCAAACATTAAATTATATGGACCGTACTATCGATTCAAATAAAGATTTCATGCATTTTTCTGAATTTTATGTGTTTTTTTTTTAACTTTCCTATAGCTCTTAAAAAATCACCCTTTATAATCGGGAGCAAATGCGGGCGGCGTCCCTAACTGGAACAGAGTATAATATAGTCGGGCTTGACCGACGTTCTTCCTTGTTTAATATCAAACGAATCGACTTATGTTCCAATGACTTGTGTTTTCATACACATATACACACACTCAAACATACACACACACACACTCTAACATATGCACACTCACGCGCAAACGCGGTAACTGACAATGCAAGGCCCCCTCTCTCCCACAAGCAAAATAGATTTGTATATAACCTCTGTGTTTTTTGTCCCATCTTATTGATCTTTTCAGAATAGATGGATATTGGGCCTTATTTGATATATATAAAGTTTGGAAGGTCTATCTTAAAAATTGTGGCTCTGACAGTATTTTGCGCTTAAAGGGCTCTGAGATCGACGCGTTCATACGGACAGACGGACGGACGGACAGACGGACATGGCTAAATCGACTCGGCTGTTGATGCTGATCAAGAATATATATACTTTATAGGGTCGCAAATGTTTCCTTCTACCTGTTACATACTTTTGCACAACTTCATGATCCCCCTTTTCCCATTTTCAATAGGAACGGGGTATAAAAATCGGCTAATTTGTTATTCTAAAATAGAAATTATTAACAAATTTGGAAAATTTATGGCTCTAGCTCTTATAGTCTCTGAGATCGACGCGTTCATACGGACAGACGACCGGACAGACAAACATGGCTAAATCGACTCGGCTGTTGATGCTGATCAAGAATATCTATACTTTATAGGGTCGAAAATGTATCCCTTTACCTGTTACATATTTTTGCACAACTTCATGATCCCCCTTTTCCCATTTTCAATGGGAACATTGAAAATGGGAAAAGGGTATAAAAAATTTACATCGTCCTTAAGTCCTATTTAATGTAGCAATGTTTATGTTCATATAAATTGTTTCTTTTGTCAAGTGACTAGCACAATATTTATAAGTTTTTACTTGTGCTTCCCCGAAACAGCTCATCATTCTTTAGAGGACTCCACTTTGACATTATATATTGTAAATAAATAAATCGAAAATTAAATAAAATTTTTTTTTTGTATCATTTAAAGTACTAAAATAAATATGTAAAAGTTACAAAACGATCGTATATTATTTACTTGTTAAAAAAAGCTCACGAAAAAAGTCGAAATTTCGGCCGTCACACCGGTCTACTACCTTAACTTTTCGTGCTAGGATGCAAATTCTAATAAACAAACAAACTTGATTTGCATGCAAGTATAAGAAGTATATCTATATCTATATCTCTTACCATCTCTGAGATCTGTGCGTTTATTCGTCAGACAGACTGACGGACAGACGGGCTTTATCGACTCGGCAGTTAATGCTGATTAAGAATATTTATAGGGTTGAAGATGCTTCCTTCTCGCTGTTACATACTTTTGCACAAACTTAATATACTGTGTGTACCTGTGGTTCAAAGTATAAAAAGGTTACCCTATTTACAGCAATAGCGAAAACATTTGCTGGAATATTGCTTTGTTGACCAGCACTCTGGGTGGAAATGGAAAGCTTCAAGAGCTAGTCCCAAGCTGGTTTTCGATAACATATTCTGTCTGAGCAGTATCGCCGCACTTACATGGGCAGGGGTAGAGAATTATACGCCTTTTCATCGGTATGGGATGGCATACCCTCTCTGCAGATTTCAGCACGGATTTGAAGTATTTGGATGATCTCAGAAACTGTCTGCCAGGCAGCACCACCTCCAATAACCTACAAATAAAGGCTCTGATATACGCAGACGATATTGTCGTTATGGCGGAGTCGATCGATCAAAAATCTTAATTTTTAAAAATCATTGGATGAGACTGGCCAGAAATGAAAAGTGGCTCCTAGGACGTGGAAGATTAGAGTAGTCAAGGAATGCACATATCTGGGAGTGCTTATCACTTACAATGGCAGCTGCAATAAACTCCTTGAAGAAAGACAATAGCAGTCAAAGTTACCTATAAACAGCATATGGAAGTCTTTGTTAAGCATTAAAAATGTAGTCCACAGCGAGAGCAGTAATGTGTTATTAAAGCCAAGTTTGGGGGGGACAAAGAACAAGGGGAGGTTGAAAGGCTCTTACGATTTTTTTATCAACCGCATTATTAACCGCATCTGATGCTAGAAACTGGACTTTCCCCTCTATATACATTTACTACAAATATAGTCGCTAGGCGGCTATTAAGCCAGAAAAAATATTACTTTGATCCACGGAATTGGTGATTGGAGAACCAGTATAGTTAATAAAATGTATTAATCGTATAGAATTATATGGATATATAAAGATGAAATGGAGATATAAAAATTGATCCAAAATGGAGTCAAAACTATTTTAATGATGCATACAATCAGGAGACCATCAAAAATATCATGGTTAGGGGCGAGTATATCAGACTGCATTTTATACCGCCCATCTCGGACACGAAACAAACTGCACAACGTGTAATAGGAGCGAAGAAGAGGTTGTGTACCATTTTTTTTTTTTTAAGATGTCCCATACTAAAGGAACCAAGATTCCAACTCTTAGGAAGAGTAGAATTGAGTAACGCGACACCCTCTGCAAGGATATAAAAATGAGATTTCTGGAACACCCAAGAATATTTTAAATGCTTTGTGAGAACTTTTTTAATAAGGTAATCTTGATCACAAATTTTACGAGTATTAATGATTAATTTTATTTTCTCTGTTAGTAATATGTCTCCTGCTCAACCCATCCACCTGGATTTCTACGAATAAGATATCGGCGACCTTCATCAAAGAAAATTATTAGCATACCAAATGGTATTCCGTACAACCACCAGTACCATCTTTAAATAATTATTGTTAAAATATTTTCATGTGTGTAAATTTTGTAACTTACTTAACAGGGTACATCCGCAGCGCTTTTTTCATTCCAGGCATATAGCACAGAACAGCAGCGATCACTGTTTCAAAAACTAGAGAAAAATTCAGTACCCAGTTACCCATACCTTGTTGAATAATTGAATTGCGTCGAGTCTTGCAGATTATTAAATCTGCCCATTGGGTTACCACAATAGAAACGAAAAATCCCGTGCTTGCTGTATATTCAAGTTCCTTACGTTCCCTGTAGGTCTAAAAAAAAAAGATTATTCAACAATAACAAGTTCTTATAAAATTAGGTATGAAAGCCGGTCAAGCCCGACTGTATTATTCCTGTACATGCAAAAGTCTATGTTCAGTAAATATAATGCTACTGCAGTTGCATTAGAAAACAGTGCTTCCTTTGTATTTTTCCTCCCTTGCTATTTGTTATTATCCAGTCTTTACCAATCCTTTGTTGAATCGATAAAAAAAAACAAGGAAAAAATTCGGTCATGCCCGACTATATTATACTCTGTACCAGTTGGGGTAAACAAAATCGATAAAAAAAAACAAGGAAAAAATTCGGTCATGCCCGACTATATTATACTCTGTACCAGTTGGGGTCGCCGCTCGCATTTGCTCCCGATTATATTATATAAAATCGGTATCCAGGGAACACCACGAGGAGGCCATTGCAATAGCAATGGGGTCGATATATGAATAAAGACCTACGAGTCGACCTGAGTTGACTAAATACTTATCATTTAAGGTGCTGTTACATACTTTTGCACAAACTTATTATACTCTATGTACCTTTGGTACAGAGTATAATTAGGAGAGATGGAGAGAGAGAGCATTGGCACGCGCCGCAGACAAAAAAAAAGAGAGAGAGGGGGTACATCGAAAACTACGCGGGACTCCAGAGTGACCAGAATGACTTAACATCATTGTGATTGCTTGATATTATGTAAGAATTAAAGAATTATACAATTTTTATATTATTTGCAATTTAAATAATCCTCGTCTTAGTAGTCAGATGGGTATCGGGCGATATATTTGTCCCGCGACCATCTCTAATTTCTCTCTCAATATTGTGTATTTGGGAAAGGGAAGGGGGAAAATGAGAGCGTCCCAGTTAGCTGCAAGAATCCAATTGGATCTAATGAGCTAGCCTTAGCTGTTAGGTTTTGTATAGGATTTCGTTGTTGGAATTACTCATACAATATATTTGCAGGTTTAATTCATTTAAAAGGTGGAATTTTTGGCGGGGCAGTTTCATCACACCCACAACGATCCAATATTAATCGTTAAATAAAAATTTGTCCTAAAATATTGTTGGCTATCACTTTTCTGTGCAATCGTTGCTCATATATACATACATCTAAATACATATGTATGTGTTTTGCTGCTGCAGGAGCAGCCCAAATATATTGAATTTTCGTCTGCTTCCTTTAGCGGATCGATAAATAATCCTGTTTACTAAATATGTCCAGAAGGAACGAACCTTCTATCTATAAAACTGTGGGAGATATTACGTTTTTTCCAATTCGCGGGGGTGGGATGTGGCAAAAATTGAAAATAAACTTGATCTCCCTGCAAGTATAAGAAGCATAAGTCCCATACATGTCAAACCTCTGTCTCTGAGATCTGAGCGTTCATACGGACAGACAGACGGACAGACGGACATGGCTATATCGACTCGGCTGTTGATGCTGATCAAGAATATATATACTTTATGGGGTCGGTGATGCTTCCTTCTGGCTGTTACATACTTTTGCACAAACTTATTATTCTTTATGTACCTTTGGTACAGAGTATAAAAAAGAAAAAAAAGGAAAAACTTACGACTAAAAATATTTTTATTTATTTATATATATAAAAGAATAGATTACAAATTTAAAAGAAATAATAATAATTTTGTATGGTGTGTAGGTGACTTGGGGCGAACTAGATTTTTCGTTCTTTGCGTCGCACTAAAGCTTAACAAAGGTTCCTTAGTATTAATAATTCGGTGAAAAATTATAAGGACCCTAAAGGATCCAATCCAATATTTTATGTTAAGATGAAATAACACTGTTCATCAAATATGTATTGGGTCATCGCCGGCCCTAATAATTTTTTCCGTCAGAGAGAGGGAGAGGGGGGATAAAACAAAACAAAAATTTTAAATTTTTTTTGAAAACAAAACTTTTTTTTTTTTTTTAGGAAAATAAAAAATTTTAAAAAAATTTTTTCTGGCGAGGGGGGGGCGTCTTCTTGATACCAAACCCCTCAAAAATTTTCTTATTTCTTGGAATATTAATATCACCAAAATAAAAACATTACAATATGACACATAGCAGCTATCTTAAAGTGGGAGCGTTTACAGTGTTGCTTAATCGTTAAATTAATAGTGTTGCTGAACGTACCGAAGGCCGTTCAGCAGATAAATATTACAGTGGGCTTAGAGCTAGCTTATTATCTAGACATATTACTACAACTCGGCCGTCCTGACGTTTGAGGATCCCCTGATCCTTGCCGACATACTTCTCGTTACAATATTGCTTAAATTAATGTGTCCGTTTTTAGTGTTTAATTTGTTTGAACATATTTTGGGTTTTGTAATGATTAGGTTTTTACTTCGTTCACTACTTTGTCCTCTGCTTTGCTCTTTACTTTGTTCTTTACTTTCTATTTGTTCTTTACTTTGTTCTTTACTTTGTTCTCTGCTTTGCTCTTTACTTTGTTCTTTACTTTGTTCTTTACTTTCATCTCTACTTTCGTCACTACTATCGTCACTACTTTCGTCACTACTTTCGTCACTACTTTCGTCACTACTTTCGTCACTATGTTTGTCATTGCTGTTAACCCAAGGTTTCATGTTTTGAATTGCCCATACTCCAGTGTAAGGTATTTGTGTCTGTTGGAAATTCTCTACATCTTCTACTACATATCGGTCATTGTCTAACACTTTAGTTACTACATAAGGTCCTTTGAACTTAGGCTTTAATTTACTTGACATCCCCGATTGTGAATCAAAATTTCTAACCATTACATAGTCTCCTGTCACATATTTTTTTGGCGCTCTTCTTTTTGAATCTAACTGACTTTTATTATATTTTTGAGCTTTCTCTTGGGCTTTAGATGCGTTCTGTCGTATTTGTTCTAGATTTCTTTGTGTTTCATTTTGATTTTTGTCGATTATATTCTCTTTCAGGCTGTCTATAACATTACCTTTTTGTTTGACGCCAAAAAGCATTACACTTGGATACTCATCTATACTCCTGTTCTTTGTGTTGTTCATAACGTGCTCCACATCACTTAGAGTTTTATGCCACGGATCATTTTTCTCAAGAAGTTTCGCAATCATTGGACCCAAATCTCTATTCACTCTCTCCACTTGCCCATTAGCTTGGGGCGAACCAGTGGCTACTTTTATGTGGTTGATTCCTTTGGATTCCAAAAAATTGCTGAACTCATCTGAGGTAAAACTTGTTCCCCTGTCTGAGATAATATTATTGGGACGACTGTACGCTTTAAAATAATCGCTCAATGCCTCCATAGTCTCTTTTGAACTCGTAGTCTTAGTAGGATAAAGTCTCACATATTTCGTACAACCGTCTATCACCACCAATATATGTTTCTTGGTACAGTTTTTACTATTAATTGGACCAAAATGGTCTATATGGATAACATCAAACGGTTTCACTCCTTTAGGTATCATGTGTACATAGCCTTCGGTCTTACCCGACTTGGCTGAGAATGCTATACACTTCAAACAATTTTTAATATGAGTGTCAACTTTTTTCCTCATATTAGAAAACCAATAATTTTTGTTTATAAGATCTGTTACTTTATCTACTCCTACATGTCCCATTTCATCATGGTATTTATATAATACCCTGTCTTCCATAGCCTCTGGTACGCAAAACAAAAGTCTATCAGCCTTCTTCCTGTATAAAACTCCGTTGCGCATTTCATAGTATTCATTTTCCGTTTGCAATAGCTTTTCCCTGATCTGACTCAACTTTGTATCTTTTCCTTGACATATAATCAAGTTTTCCTCGAACGTGTTAGTTTCTATAGTAAGAATATTATGAACGCGACTTAACGCATCGACATGTTGCATCCTCGTACCTGGCCTGTGTTCTGGATAGTAATCGTAGTTTTGTAATTCAAGGGCCCATCTTGCAATCTGAGGATTTAAATCCTTTTTGCCCAAAGTTAGATACAAGGAATTGCAGTCTGTTATAATTTTAAATTTAATTCCCTGTAAATAGACTCGGAATCTTCTGAGGGCATTTATAATAGCCAATGTTTCCAGTTTAAAACTGTCATATCTGGACTCGGTATCTGTTGTGCGCTTAGAGTAATAGAAAATAGGGTGAAGTTTTCCATCTTTTTTTCTCTGTAGCAGTATAGCCCCATAGCCTAATGCACTTGCATCAGTATGAAGTTCTGTTTCGTCTCTTGGGTCATAAATTGCGAGAACAGGTGACTCCATTAATTTCATTTTAAGAGTATTAAAGGCCTCTAGTTCTTCTTCTCCGAATTTAAACTTTCTATCTTTTCTTGTCAGATCATGCAGCGGCTTAGCTATTAGCGAAAAGTCTTTGATGAATCTTCTGAAATAGGAACAGAGTCCTATGAAACTTTGGACTTCATGAACTTTCGTCGGTATAGGAAAAGAACGAACTGCCTCTAGTCCCTTGTCGTCCGCTTTTATACCCTCACCGTCGATTATGTATCCTAGATACTTGACTGTTGGTTGCAGAAATTCACATTTGTCCAATCGCAACTCTAATCTGTTTTCTACCATTCGCTTAAAAACTTCTTTAAGAATGGTTAAATGACTTTCCATGTCTTCAGTTGCAATCATTATATCATCTAAATAGACTACAACATCTCCTGCCTTGATCATATCTGCAAATATCTTGTTTATGTAACGCTGAAACGTTGATGGGGCATTACGAAGGCCAAAAGGCATTCTTAAAAACTCAAACTGACCAAGAGGTGTCACAAAAGAAGTAAGTTTGATCGATTCTTCGTGCATGAATACATGATGGAACCCATTTTTGAGATCCAACTTCGAAAATATCTTTTTGTCAACCAATCTCTCTAATAAATCGTCGATAAGCGGTATTGGATAATTATCTCTAGCGGTTCTCTTATTTAACGGTCGGAAATCTACACACATTCTGCGTTCTTCGTTTTTTTTCTTTACTAGCACCACGGCAGATGCGAACTCTGACTCACTGGGTCGTATAAATCCTTTCTTTAAGTTTTCGTCAAGTATTTTTTCTAACTCCTTTTCTCAGCATATGATAACCTTCTAGGCCTGCAGTAGAATGGCTTATCATTCCCAATAACGATTTTCATTTCACACTTTGTTTTAGGTATATCTGGTCTGACTGGCTTTGTATAATGATCTTCAAAAAGTGCCTCAAACTTTTGTTTGTTTCTAAAACTGGTCTGTTCTCCCAGTTTATAGGTAGCCTTGCCTTCCTCCACCACATTGATAGCTAACATTTGTTGTTCAAAATCGCCGATCTCACTAACTGGATCAATTATTCCGTTTGCAGTGTTTTCTCGATTTATGGACTCTAACTTTTGACTTAATACTTTTTTGCTTCTTCCAACCTTGGACTTATCACAGCTTTTCTCTTTTGAATGGATCTCCAGACTATTCTCCACAATATGCTCTACTCTATCCTCTACGTTGTTGATTATATTTGATACGTTCTCTTCGTTTTGCTCTACCTTGTCAAGCACCACAATTTTTAGCTTACTTGCTTTAAAGAAATCTCTACCTAGTACCATCGGGTGCCTCATAGACTCGTTGCCAACCACATATGCTTCGATTTTAACTTTATTATTAAACATTTCAACAAAACAAACAACTTTTCCAATTACATTGAGTTTGCTGTTATTAATTCCAAAATAAGAATCAGCCATTATGCAGCTTCGTATCTTCACTTCATGTGGTAAGGTCGACTTTCTTAGAAATGTGATTGGGCTACCGGAGTCTATTAGGCACTCTATGGGAACAAAATTGTTACTTATTTTTCCAAAATGTACATTAAAAAGGCTTACATAGTTGTTAGAATTATTTTCGGCTTCCTTCTTATCGTTGGCGGTGTTGTTTTGGGGCTTCCGATAGTTCTTGCATGCCCTGGCCAGATGTCCTAGCTCCCCGCAAGCATAACAAGCCCCATCCGCACGAACAGGCTTGCGACAATCGGCGGCCACATGCCCGAAACTATGACAATTAAAGCACTTTCTGGCCCGCTGGTCCGGGGCCAGAGCCTGCGAAGCTTGTCCACCTTTTGCTGAATTTGGCGAACGTCGAATGTACTGGAACGCGCGCAGAACAGCGGCTGGCGAACTGAAGCACTGTAATTTCGCCAGATTGGTCAATTGTCGCTCCGGTATACCATCGATGAGATATTGTACAAGTTCCTCATCACCCATGCCAATTGTACTGGCCAGCATAACTTTGTCAGTGTAATATGTGACAAACTTCTCATCCACCATCCACTTGCGCCGCTCAAATTTTCGGCGTAAGTCAAGGACGCTTTCCTTGGTTCCATATACCAGCTGAACCTCCTCTAAGATGTCGTCAATGTCGCCTTCCAACAGCGATTTGTTTGACAAGAGCCATACATTTGCATTGCCTTTTAAACATGTACACAAAAGAGCACGTACATCATTGTCGCTTACTAAAAAGGCAGCTCGAATACTGGCCAAACGCTGCAGCCACTCGCCAACATCATTCTCACCGTTGAATTCTGGTACCAATTCCTTTAAAGTGTCAAAAGGGACTGCTGATTTGTTGCGTAATTCCTTAATTTCCAGCTGCAGTTGTAAAATCAAGCGTTCTAAATTTGCCGTCTCACTTCCACTTACACCGTTACCGTTGGCTGCCACTGTAGCTTCCAACTTTGTAGCTTTGTCGTTGTTGTCTGTGTATGTATCGGCATGTAAGTTGTACTCGTTCAAGCTCTTCCCGTTGATCGTGGTGTTGTTGTTTTTGCGAATTTCGTCTTGCGCCTTTTCTTTGACGGCGCCGGAATTGTCTCTCTGTATGGGTGTGTTGGTGTGAGCGTCGTTTTCGTTTCGCGCGTTTTCTTTGGAGTCGTTGCTGGTGCCGTGTGTAAGTGTGTTGGTGTGAGCGTCGATTTCGTCGAAATTGCGAATTTTGTCGACTGCGCCCTTACTATCAGCATACTCCAAATTCTGGCGCGGCATGCCCTCACCTGGACTTAATGCCACGAACTGAGGGTCAACTTCATTAAGTCGTCCAATGAGCGTTGCCTTTGTGCCTGATGTTGGCAGACCCAGTCTTTCACACCAGGATTTTAGCTCAACAAGGCTGAGCTCCGCCGTAAAAATTTTCTGCTCCATTTGGCCGATTTACGGATTAAATATTATTGTATAATTAGGACAGCTATGTACGAACAGCCACTGAATTGTTCTCGACTTTTTTTTTTCGGTTTGGCGTTAGATGAATCTCACTTCTGAACTGTAGCGTCCTCTTTATTTGGCTTTCACAATCAAACTGAATGCCTGGGTACATACCCAGCGCTCGTTACAGTGTTGCTTAATCGTTAAATTAACAGTGTTGCTGAACGTACCGAAGGCCGTTCAGCAGATAAATATTACAGTGGGCTTAGAGCTAGTTTATTATCTAGACATATTACTACAATAGTGACATATCCAGTATTCACCCTACCTTTTTTATCATATTCAAACCCACTGTCCAACCTTGTTTTACCATCCTCATGCCCACTGTTCTTTAAAGCGCGACATTCGCTAACATAAACAAAAGGAGTTTAGCATAAACAAAAAGTTGAACGTGGAGCGCTAACGTACCAAGATCATAACAATAATTGCGAAATAATTAAATTGACCAATCGGAGGATGCCAGCATAGCAGAATCTAAACAAATGACCATTCCTTTGTCTTTGCCACATGCCCATTGTCACGTACGCCAGCGTCGTAAGTCAAGCCCTTATCTCCGAATATAAAACGCAAACACCTGTCGAAGAACTTCTAAGACGACTATATAACACAAACTACCAAGGAAACCTCCGTAAGTTCTGCGGCGATGTCGAAGCCAAGATGCTCATCATCAGTAATAAGTTAGAATTAGAGGGTAATTTGGAAAACACAAGATTATATACAAACTCAATGACAAACACAGTTAAAAGTCTTATTCAAAGGAAATTATCTGATAGGCTTTTTTGACTCTTGGAGACATGATATCTCAACAATTTTAAAACTAAAACAAGTGGCACAAGTGGAAGGCTATTATGAAGAAACAGACCATGTTATTAATAATAATGCAGGAAAGTCCAAATTTAATAATACCATTAATCATTCAAAAAACACTCATCCCCAACCTACTAACCAATATAATCCCAATTATCAACCGCAGAATAATTATTCAAACAGACCAAATCAAAAACCAAACTTACTCACAGCCTCCTTCGAACGGACAAAACAAAGGTTTAATGCAGGAATTCAGACAGAGTTTACCACAAGGACAAATGAATAATCAAAACAATTATAATCAACCTTTTAAACGTGTGCGCGAAAATTATAGTGACTCACGAAAGATGCAAATTGATGAACATTATCAACAAGCAGAATGTAATGACCAGCAAGAACAGGCAGACTATCAGCAAATCAGGGTGAGGAAATTAATCACAAAAATTTTCCAATGAATGCCTCGGGACAAATTACTACATAGAAATCATGATAAATAATATTCGATACAAGTGTCTTATTGACACAGGTTCATCAATAAATATGATGAGAGCCAATTTTCTTAATTTACCAGTTCACACAAAATTAACTTCCATTAGAACTATGACTGGGATTTCAAAGTAAAATCATTATGTATCTATCGCACAAATAAACTCTGTACACAAAACCAGATATTTTTTATACATGACTTTTCACCTCATTATGATTTGCTGTTAGGCAGAAATTTGTTGATGGCAAACGGTGCTATTATTGATTATATTACTGGAATAACAGTAATAAGCGAAAGATCATTACATTTCATTTGGGATCCAAATGCAGAAAAAAACTTCAAATTATGTCTTCAATCTGGATTCCATACAAAGGAAATAAATTACGCTATAAGCGACGAAATCACTACTGGACAAGATTACAGAGTTTTTTTTTTTTTTTTTTTTGTTTAAAGAATACATTTATTGGTAACTAGCCTTCTGCTACCCTTTTTGGCCGCTTATACTAGTGTGATATTGTGTTTTATCAGTACTTGGCAGTGTCCATTTGGGCTTACCGATAATGTATAAGTGTTTTAATGTAGGTATTAAGTGAGAAAGTGTGAGAATTTGGTGTAAATGGTGTCCTGCTAGAGTCGCCGTGAGTTCAGGTCCTTGGGTAAGACTCTCTTTAACCTTCTTCTTTGGCGTACACCTTGGATTCTCCGTTTTTTAACAAGTTTTTAGCCAGTTTGTTGGGGTGGTGAGATAGCTTGTCAAGGTAAGTGGCGGCCTGTTTGTTGATAACATCCCCAACCATGGGAACTCCAAGGTCTTTTTCAATATCCCTGGTTCTCAGGTACCATTCAGCTCCCGTAATGCGTCTAAGTATTTTCGCCTGGACCACTCTAATCTTCCTCAGGTGAGACTTCGCCGCGATTCCATAAATTTGTAGGCCATATCTCCATACCGGAGCCAGAATTGCCTTGTAGATTAGGACTTTGTATCCTCGAGCGGACAAATTTGTTGTTGGAGTTCAGGAGCCACCCCATGCGCCGTGCTTTGGCAGCCACTGCCTGAGCTGTTGCCGTGACATGTAGTCCAAAGGTCAGTCTTCTGTCCAGTGTCACTCCAAGGTATTTATGAGCTGCTTTATGCTCCATAAGCTGACCGTGCAAGAATACTCCCGGGCAGGTGTCACGACGGGTGGAATAAGTCACCGAAGCGCACTTATCCGTTTTTATGGCAATATTCCATCTACCGGCCCAATTGCTAAACCTATTTAAGTACTCTTGAAGGGCATCTGTGGCTGAGTATATGCATTTGTTTCGGGCAAGTATGGCCGTGTCATCAGCAAATGTTGCAATTAGAAGATCTTCTGAGTTTTCAAGCGGAATGCTACAGGCTCTGGGCATATCGTGAGTGAATAGGAGTATAGCGTAGGACCCAATACGCTACCCTGCGGTACACCAGCCCGAATTGGTCTTGTTTGGGATGTCGCTCCGTCCTGTGCAACCTCAAAAGCTCTGTCCGTCAGGAAGCTCTTGATTAGAAGGTACAGTTGGGGCGGAAGAAGATTCTTGATCTTCCAGAGCAGACCTGCGTGCCACACTCTATCGAAGGCCTGCTGGATGTCAAGGTAAGCTGCCACTACGAACTCTTTCCCGTCATACCCTTCAAGGATGTAGTTGACCACTCGATGTAATTGTTCGGGAGTTCCATGGCTCAGTCGGAAGCCAAATTGGAAATCGGGTATGGCTTTTCGAATAGATCGAATATCAAGCATTCTTCTAAGGATACAGCGCTCGAAGATCTTTCCAAGGGTGGATAGTAGGCTAATCGGCCGGTAGGAATCAAGGCAGGATGGTGGTTTTCCATTCTTGTGAAAGAGAACAATTCTGGCTTTCTTCCAGGGTGATGGAAAATGGCTTAGTCTCAGAGCCGCGTTTAAGATGAGCACCAAGAACAATATGGCTTTGTCTGGCAGGAGCTTCATTGTTTTGTTGTCAATGTTGTCAATGCCTGGGGTTTTACGTACCACCAGATCCTTGATTTCCCCTTTCACCTCAGGGAAGGTGATTGGCGGAACTGGGAGGGCCATTTGGAGGGGGCTATCTAGGGCATCTGAGACTAATTGGTTCCGGCGGGGCGAGGATGTTTCATTCGGCTGGAACCGCTCTTCTAAGTTCAGGGCAAAGGCTTCCACTCGGTCCTGTGGTGATTTTGCCCAGGAACCATCAGGACGTTGAACTGGGAACTTTGGCGCAACTTGCCGCTTGAACCGTTTGGTGAGCTTCCAAAGCGCAAACTTCGAGCTTTCATCCGCAGTAGCTTTTTCCAGCATTCGGTCTGTCGCCTCACGCCTGAGTGTGGCAAGGACCTTCCTTACTCTGTTGGCAACTCTGCGGTATATTCTGTGAATCCGGTGGTCATTTGTGCGGATATACTCCCTCCGTAGCCGCTTTTTAAAATAAAGCAACTCCTCAGCAGCAGGGTTGAGTCCAGTAGAGAGTCCTCCGGGTAGATAAGTTTGGCCAGTGGGGGGAGTAGCCTTCAGGGCAGCTTGTTGTCTTTATTTAGGAAGATAGCAACAGCACCTTCGACATCCTGCGTGGTTTGTATCTCCTTATAAAGGTTGACGGAATTCGCCAACTCGGTTCTGAAGGTTTGGATGTTGGATCCAGATGGGAGTAAGAATTGCCTCTTGGGGATTCTTTGTGGGGACGTGTGGATAGTAGCCAGAATAGGAAGATGATCTGAGGATAGTTCGTACTCCTCCTTCACAGAAAGTTGGGCTGCTTGAAACCCATTGTATATGAAAAAGTCAATAGCAGAGGGTGTGCTTCGTCGGTTAGAGGGGTAGTAGGTCGGACGACCAGTAGCCAGAACCTGGGCGGAGGAGTCCGTGATGGCATTAAAGAGCGCTGTACCACGGCTTTCTGCTCTAAAGTTGCCCCATAATCGATGTTTGGCGTTAAAGTCACCTCCAATAATAAACTTCTGTCCAAGTTGGTCCAGGAGTCTGTCAAAATCAGCTTGCGCCCATGGAAGTCGTGGTGGGAGGTAGGCTCCAGTTACTTCTCCAGTTGTCGTCAGCACCGACACTGGAGCCAGTTGAACATGGGCGATAGAGATTGTGCGGTGTTGGTAGTGAACAAGCCCCTGTTTCACTAAAACCGCCGCTCCTCCTCTTGAATTTCCACTAGGGTGGTTAGCTCGGTACATTGTGTACCCTGGGATTACACAATGTAGATTCTCGTAGATAGGTTTCCGTGACAAGCATAACATCGATGTTGTGCTTGTCGAGGAAACCTATTAGCTCGGGTGCGTTGGGACATAGGCTCCGAGCGTTCCATAATCCGAGGCGCAGTTGGGAAGCCATTATGGTAAGTTATTTGAGGACATGCGTGCACGCAGGAGAGCATTTTCCTGCGTCAGTTGAAGCACCATTTGAGTTAGCTGCTGTACTGACTCAGCGAGCTTGGCCATGTTCTGTTGCATCTCCTTGAAGTCATTCCAGTTGGCGCCTTCAAACTGCTGGTGTCCTGGAGCTCCGGCTTGGGAGTGGATCATCTAAATGACCCCATAAAGTATATGTCTTTATGAACACCTAGAAATTTTGTATGTAGACTCGTATTGTCCCCAAGATCAATTTTATTTCATATTCTGGCGACGCTCTTCCTCCCCACAATAAAAAATTTGAATAACTCCTACAATTTTGCTCTGTTTGCTTATATAATGCTAAAATGTTCTTCTTAATGTTAATGCTCTGTTTACCTAAAATAAAGGGAAGGCTTTACAATGTTAATGTCCTGAGTAACGGGTATATCGGAGTCGGGCAGCACCGAATTTACACAACGCAACAAAACTAAGCTAACTTCGTCTGTGCCGAAGCTTAAATAGACTAGAAACTTTTGTGACCACTGATTTAATTTTGTGACCAACGACTTAATTTATAAGCTTAAAGTCTTGTGACATTGAAATATTAAATAAAAAAAAAAAAAAAATTGTATGGCTGCTACAGGAATTTGAACGATTCATAATTTGACTTTAAAAACGGCAAATGTCATTCGGAAACATTTACGAAATGGGTCGCTATTCGCTTGCAGACAGTTGGGAAATATGAAAATCATATTTCCAAAGTGGTGAGTACTCGACTCAAACTGCGAAATTTGAAAATAAAAACCAAAAAGTGTTCCGAAAACTTAATTTGTGGATCAATATGTGCAGCGAGTTCGTGAAACTGGATTGTTGGTGGATAAACCCCCGTGTACGTAGTCGTCCGGTGCACTCGACCGAAAACATTGCTGCGGTTATGTCACTGTTACTACATTTGACATTCGCACTTCTAGCTTTTTCCGCTAAAAGGCTAGAATTTCCAACGATAAGTCCAAGTGTCATAAATAGAACAGATGATTGTGAGTGTGAAAGGTAAGCGGCAAAACTTTTTAAAAAATAATAAATGATTTGTTTATCAGATGAACAGAACCCGAAAACAGGCCATTACATGGGGGGAGTACAATGAATGCATACTGTTTGACAGTTGGGAAGAGAACTTTGAGGCTTTCCAAAGAAATCAGAGGAACTCGCTTCTGTATGCCAAAAATTGCGGACACGCTGAAAAAAGCCTGGCTCGAGCTGCAGTGGAAGGACTTGCGGTCGAAGATGGACAATGTAACCCGGAAATACAAGTATGTAAGCAGTGAATTATTTGATAAGCAAAAGTAATCGAAATTCCTTTATTATTTAGGTGCGAGCTGAGTGGCCGGAGGAGCTCCATCTAAATGGCGACACTTTGACAGAGTACATCGCATCATGAGCAACGTTAAGTCGGTCAACTTTAGCACAGGTAACATGTCAAACCTTACCATCTCTCGGCTGTTGATGCTGTTCAAGAATATATATACTTTATGGGGTCGGAGATGCTTCCTTCTGGCTCTTACATAATTTTGCACAAACTTATTATACTCTATGTACCTTTGGTACAGAGTATAAAAAGCTGATAACTAGGGGCCGATGTCAAATCTTCTAGATAGCTGCTATGAGTTTGATAAACTCACCAAATAGGCCCGATTTCACATCTTTTAGTTAGCTGCTATGTGTCATATTGTAATGTTTTTATTTTGGTGATATTAATATTCCAAGAAATAAGATATTTTTGAAGGGTTTGGTTTCAAGAGGACTTGCCCCTATGGCCAGGCAATTTAAAATGATTTTTTATTAAATCAACTTTAGCAAAGGTAACATGTCAAACCTCTATCTCTTACCATCTCTGAGCGTTCATACGGACAGACAGACGGACAGACGGACATGGCTATATCGACTCGGCTGTTGATGCTGTTCAAGAATATATATACTTTATGGGGTCGGAGATGCTTCCTTCTGGCTCTTACATAGTTTTGCACAAACTTATTATACTCTATGTACCTTTGGTACAGAGTATAAAAAGGTGATAACTAGGGGCCGATGTCAAATCTTCTAGATAGCTGCTATGAGTTTGATAAACTCACCAAATAGGCCCGATTTCACATCTTTTAGATAACTGCTATGTGTCATATTGTAATGTTTTTATTTTGGTGATATTAATATTCCAAGAAATAAGATATTTTTGAAGGGTTTGGTTTCAAGAGGACTTGCCCCTATGGCCAGGCAATTTAAAATGATTCTTTATTAAATGCATAAAAGTCTTAGACCTAAATACATAAAGTAAAGGCTTTGCTTATGCAGATACATATAAATTTGTGAAAAAGTTGAAGAGCGCGTCACATATGTACTTGCTGTCGGATATAAAAGGGCTTAAACTATCAGAGTGGGTAGCAGCGCCTTAGTGTTCGGTCCCACACACAAATAATTTGGGCAAATATTTCTAAAAATTTCACTATTTTGCTTACCTTATGTGGGAACACCAAATATTTTGCCCGTAAACATTTGCCGTTGTCTGATCTAATATTTTGAAACAAATATTTGCCTAGTGGGACCAATTGGGAACTCCCTTGCGCAAATGTACTCTGTACCAAAGGTATACGGAGTATAATAAGTTTGTGCAAAAGTATGTAACAGCCATAAGGAAGCATCTCCGACCCCATAAAGTATATATATTCTTGATCAGCATCAACAGCCGAGTTGATGTAGAAATGTCCGTCGGTCCATCTGTCTTTATGAACACCTAGAAAGTTTGTATGTAGACTCATATTGTCCCCAAGCAGATCAATTTTATTTCATATTCTGGCGACGCTTTTCCGCCGCACAATAAAAAATTTGAATAACTCCTACAATTTTGAAAATATCAAGCTCAAATTTTGCAGCGTTCTTCTTAATGTTAATGCTCTGTTTACCTAAAATAAAGGGAAGGCTTTACAATGTTAATGTCCTGAGTAACGGGTATATCGGAGTCGGGCAGCACCGAATTTACACAACGCAACAAAACAAAGCTAACTTCGTCTGTGCCGAAGCTTAAATATACTAGAAACTTTGTGACCACTGATTTAATTTTGCGACCAACGACTTAATTTATAAGCTAATGTCTTGTGACATTGGAATATTAAATAAAGACTAAGAAAAAAAATTTGTATGGCTGCTACAGGGTGATACATCTAGTGTTTGAATTTGAACTATTCATAATTTGACTTTAAAAACGGCAAATGTCATTCGGAAAACATTTACGAAATGGGTCGCTATTCGCTTGCAGACAGTTGGGAAATATGAAAATCATATTTCCAAAGTGGTGAAGTACTCGACTCAAAACTGCGAAATTTGAAAATAAAAACCAAAAAGTGTTCCGAAAACTTAATTTGTGGATCAATTTGTGCGGCGAGCTTAAGAAACCGGAATGTTGGTGGATAAAACCAAGCCGTGTACGAAGTCGTCCGGTGCAATCGACCGAAAACATTGCTGCGGTTATGTTTTTGGTCTTCTAGGAAATGGAAGGAAAGACTCGACTAATCAACAATAATGGAGATGTGAATTGGCCGCCAAGAAGCTGTGATCTGACTCCGATAGACTATTATCTTTGGGGAGCGGTCAAGGACAAATGTTATGCAAACAATCCTGAAACAATTGATGAGTTGAAGAACGAGATTCGAGTTGCTGTTGCTGACATACGTGCCGAAACAATTAAAAATGTTCTCAACAATTGGGTGGGTCGAATAGGCTACTTCCAAGTCAGCCGTGGTGGACATTTGACCGAAATTGCTTTTCATATATAAATGACTTGAACCAACCTTTCCAATTAATGTTCAACCTTTGAAAATTATCGATCCGTTTTTTTTTAGCAAAATTGAATTCCAATTTGTATAAGGACCACCCTGTATTTTGTTTATACGCCAGCTATTTGCAAATAGAAACTATGCATAAATAACTAACTCACTGTTTATATTCTAAATATCTTTGTTAAAAATATGTATTTTTTAGTGATGCCTGGTTGGTAATAACTGTGTGGCGGTAACTTCATTAGGCCAAGAACGTTATTTGTAAATAATAGCCTTGTTCCACTGGCACATTCTGTAGGTCAGCCACTGGATGAGCTAAATGACCTCAATCTCTCTGTGTATTCCCCCTAAGAGATAAATGTCCATTCGGCAGGTCATCCGCTCCGGATGATCAAATCATTGTTACTACATTTGACATTCGCCCGGGCACTTAGCTTTTTTTCCGCTAAAAGGCCAGAATTTCCAACGATAAGTCCAAGTGTTATTAATAGAACAGCTGATTGTGAGTGTGAAAGGTAAGCGGCAAAACTTTAATACTTTTTAAACAATAATAAATGATTTGTTTATCAGATGAATAGAACCCGAAAACAGGCCATTTCATGGGGGGAGTACCATGAATGCATACTGTTTGACAGTTGGGAAGAGAACTTTGAGGCTTTCCGAAGAAATCAGAGGAACTCGCATCTGTATGCCAAAATTGCGGACACGCTGAAAAAAGCCTGTCTCGAGCTGGAGTGGAAGGACTTGCGGACGAAGATGGAAAGTGTAACCCGGAAATACAAGTAGGTAAGCAGTGAATTATTTAATAAGCAAAAAGTAATCGAAATTCCTTTATTATTTAGGTGCGAGCTGAGTGTCCGGAGGGAGCTCCATCTAAATGGCGACACTTGACAGAGTACATCGCATCATAAGCAACGTTAAGTCGGTCAACTTTAGCACAGGTAACATAGCTTTAATTCCAAAGAAGTACCTTGAGTAACAAAAAAATTCAATTGTTGCTGATCGTCCAAGTGTAATCGAAGTCGAAAGCGACGTGGAAGATTTCGATTGGTTTTCGGCTGGACCATCAGATCCGCTCGGATCCTCAAGCATTATGGGTGCTGTGGATCTGCAGTCATGCTCTGGAGCCCCAAAACCAAATGCGTTATGAAAGCGGACATGGCAAAGTCGCTCATCAAGCTTGCTGATGATATTTCATTATGTTCTGGGGGACAACAGTCTGATGATATTCCATAATGCTCGGGGGGACAAAAGCGACAAAAGAGGTCGAAAAACACAGAAATGACACCATTCGCGTCTGCTATGATCGATATTGCCAAGGCTCGACTCAATATCATGGACCGCATAGCCAAAAAAAATGCTGATTTCCAGGACAAGGTCCTGGAACACATGAAATCTAAAGATAATGTTCAGGCTGAGGATGTTCACTTATCCAATTCCCTCAATTTTAAGAGAATGTGCTATTCTTACAATTAAGAAAATTGTGCAGAATGGGAACAGCACATAATGATTAGTGGGCTTTTGTCACATCGGTGATCCAATCCAGTTTTTCCGGTTTTCCAACTCTTCGGAAACGAGACTTTAATTGCCCAAACGCATTCTCGACAACTTTCTCGATTTTGAAAGCTCATAATTAAATCTTTTCTCTTCTTCTGGAGCAGACGAAAGTGGGCTTTATTATTTCTGCAAAATCTGAATGCAGAGTCACCAAGAATAACCACTGGGACATTAACCCCTGAAATCTCTATTGCATTTTCTTGGAATAGGGTAGTTGAGTCCACCAAACCCTTCAAGTATTTTACAACGGTGGGAGCGGCCGGGGCAGTTGACATAAAAGAAACGTTAAACTAAATTAAAATAAAACGAAATTTCACATATTTCAAAGAAATTTCATGCTGTTATTACCGATAATCTACTAGTGCCATCAAAATCATTGAATACCATCCTTTGGAATTATAGTAGTCAATAGCTTCGGAACTCTATGGATAAATTTCAATATGATTTCCATACCAAGTGCGCCAAAGCATTGGGGAAATCCGATCGCCTGGAACCCTCTGACACATTTTTCTATTTTCTCCTATGCAATGAACTCGTGAGATAAATACTCAGGAGCCATACAAGGCAATTGCAATTCGCTTATCTAATGGAATAGCCATCCGGAAGTTCGTGTCCTGCTTTGCGATTCCTTGCAGACAATTTTTAAGCACGTTAAAATTGTCCCTCTCGACGCGGATGTTTTCCTTAAAAAATGCGTCTAAGTTTTCAGGCACATCTCGTTCCCAAAACACGCCATATCGCTCCTAAAATGTATGCAAGAATTATGCTTAAACAATGCAGCTGATATTTGTTTACTTTAATTAAACTTTGACCATTCACGTGTAACCGTGATAAACATTCGTCAGTGGGACAAGAAATAATCATTTTTTGAGAATGGACTCCAGTGGAACAAGGCTATTAGTGTTCTAATCAGTAATTGTTTTCCAGAGACTTAGCTATTTGCAAATAAAAAACAACTCTGTTTATAAGCAGTAATTTGACATTTACAAAATTGTTATTTGCAAATAATTTATTGGCTGGAAGCCAGACATGGTACAACTCTGGAGATTTTTTAGTTAAGAAATGACATTAAGGGTGTTTTATACCCTTGCAGAGTTATAAAATTGTGCAAGTGTTTGTAACGCATTGAAGGAAGCATCTCTGACCATATAATATTGGATGACCATAGCATATAGCTGTCATAAGAACGATCCGTCGAAAAACTAGTCTTAGTAAGAAAAACTTTTTTGTTTTTAATGGAGTCGCCTCCAAAGTACGTTTTTCTTAGTTTATTATCTTTCCCAATATTTCACTAAGTTTGGTCGAAATCGGATGACTATAGCATATAGCTGCCATAGGAACGATCGGTCGAAAAACTAGTTCTAGTGAGGAAAACTTTTTTGTTTTTAAAGAAAACGTCCATATCATTGGCATACACTTATTTTATACTAGCTGAATACCCGGCGTCGCCCGGGTCCTTCTGATTCTTGTGAGAGCGACTATATTCAAGCTTGTACTGGCAGCAAGTCGCCATAAACATTTTGGACCGTTCGATCTTTTCTCTATTTATGATAACCATCTTCATTATAATCTGAGCTCATGAATATTTTGCAAATTCCGTGACTTTTTGACCGTTTTGTTTATTTCTCCTATTTACCCATCTGCAATTGCCGTCCATCGAATCTTCAAAACAATCCAGGCTCAAATCAAAAACTTGCGAATTTCGCAATATTTTGGACCGTGTAATCCACAGCTTCCAACGCCTGCATTATAATATAAGCACTAAGCGCTTTCATAAATACTCATTAGGTTATTTTGACAATTTGAATTTTTGCGGTTCTTGGACTATTTCCCGCACACTTCTTCAAATCAGAATCCTTTGCTGGCAAGCGTCGATCGATAAATAGTCTTAGGAAAAACGTAAATCTTGCAATTTTCGGGGTTTTTGGACCGTTTTCCGCAAATTTTTTCAACTTAGAACCCTTTCCGGGAAAGCGTTCAACTAATCTCCAAAGTTCCATCTGAGGGAAATCCAAGATTTAGCAAATTTCACGGTTTTTGTACCATTTTCCGCAGATTTCATCTACTTGGAAACCTTCCCGGGCAAGCGTCGAAAAGACATAAAGAAACCATAAATTTTGGTTTTTCGCGGTTTTTTGGACCATTTCCCGCAAATTTCTTCAACTCAAAACCTTCTCTGGTAAAGGTTCAGCCCTTCCCCAAAGTTTCATTACAATCGGATGAACGATTATAATTTTTCAAATTTCGCGGTTTTGGGCCATTCCGACCATTTCTTCTACTTTGGAAACCTTTGCGGGCAACGTCGAACCATCCCCCAAAGTTTTACCGAAACCGTAAAAGTTGCAATTTTCGCGGTTTTTGGACCATACCAACATACAAACATACAAACATACAAACATACAAACATACAAACATACAAACATACAAACATACAAACATACAAACATACAAACATACAAACATACAAACATACAAACATACAAACATACAAACTTACAAACATACAAACATACAAACATACAAACATACAAACATACAAACATACAAACATACAAACATACAAACATACAAACATACAAACATACAAACATACAAACATACAAACATACAAACATACAAACATACAAACATACAAACATACAAACATACAAACATACAAACATACAAACATACAAACAACAAACATACAAAAAAAACATACAAACATACAAACATACAAACATACAAACATACAAACATACAAACATACAAACATACAAACATACAAACATACAAACATACAAACATACAAACATACAAACATACAAACATACAAACATATAAAAAAAAAAACATACAAACATACAAACATACAAACATACAAAAAAACATACAAACATACAAAAAAAAAAACATACAAACATACAAACATACAAACATACAAACATACAAACATACAAACATACAAACATACAAACATACAAACATACAAACATACAAACATACAAACATAAACATACAAACATACAAACATACAAACATACAAACATACAAACATACAAACATACAAACATACAAACATACAAACATACAAACATACAAACATACAAACATACAAACATACAAACATACAAACATACAAACATACAAACATACAAACATACAAACATACAAACATACAAACATACAAACATACAAACATACAAACATACAAACATACAAACATACAAACATACAAATATACAAACATACAAACATACAAACATACAAACATACAAACATACAAACATACAAACATACAAACATACAAACATACAAACATACAAACATACAAACATACAAACATACAAACATACAAACATACAAACATACAAACATACAAACATACAAACATACAAACATACAAACATACAAACATACAAACATACAAACATACAAACATACAAACATACAAACATACAAACATACAAACATACAAACATACAAACATAAAAAACATACAAACATACAAACATACAAACATACAAACATACAAACATACAAACATACAAACATACAAACATACAAACATACAAACATACAAACATACAAACATACAAACATACAAACATACAAACATACAAACATACAAAAAAAAAAAAAAAAAAAAAAAAAAAAAAAAAAAAAAAAAAAAAAAAAAAAAAAACATACAAACATATAAACATACAAACATAAAACATACAAACATACAAACATACAAACATACAAACATACAAACATACAAACATACAAACATACAAAACATACAAAAATACAGTAAACATACAAACATACAAACATAAAAAAAAAAAAAACATACAAACACAAACATACAAACATACAAACATACAAACATACAAACATACAAACATACAAACATACAAACATACAAACATACAAACATACAAACATACAAACATACAAACATACAAACATACAAACATACAAACATACAAACATACAGACATACAGACATACAGACATACAGACATACAGACATACAGACATACAGACATACAGACATACAGACATACGTGGGTGGTGACATACTACATACAGACATACAGACATACAGACATACAGACATACAGACATACAGACATACAGACATACAGACATACAGACATACAGACATACAGACATACAGACATACAGACATACAGACATACAGACATACAGACATACAGACATACAGACATACAGACATACAGACATACAGACATACAGACATACAGACATACAGACAAGCTAGATGATACATACAGACATGTCCGCTAATACGTCACATTACGTCATAGCATACAAACATACAAACATACAAACATACAAACATACAAACATACAAACATACAAACATACAAAC
>JAEIFV010001659.1:0-27552 GCA_018904265.1 Lordiphosa collinella | reverse complement strand
AAAAAAATTTTTCCACGTAGAGTTAATGGCTACTTTGGTTTCCTTATTTCTGTTGATAACATGCTGCTTGAAGGCTAGTTGTGGTCGAAAGGGACTCCCAGATACTTGTACTGCGATACAATCACAGCTGCGTCATTGTAAAAGGTCCACTGCTCTTTATTTGCCAGTCGTCCTCCTCTCCGAAACACCGTTATGTCTGACTTCAAGAGATTAACTTCCTTTCTCCCATAGTTGACAGAACTGCTCTAGTCGATTAATCATCTTCAGCAACACTTTAACCAATGATGCCCATAAGGATTTTTGCGGCACAATTCATAAATGAGATTCCTCTGTAAAAAGCTCTAAAGAGATTCTCTGACGATAGTGTAAAAGCAAAGCAAATTGCTCTAAATATTCAGAAAACTTAGCCTTCTTTGATGAAATAGGACAGGTTCTTTTTGATAAGAGCTTCTCTTTAGATATATGAAAAGTGTAAAGGCAGCTCTTCTTTGACTTAGCTAAACAAGTAATTAAGTTAAATGAACAACTTTTATCCGGCACTAATGAACATAGCTCAATAAACTTAGCTCGTTGCCCTAATGCAGAATATACAGTACATCAAGAAAGTCTTCTTACACAGGAAAAACGTAACCTATTTCATTTATTTTGAGCATTTATACGAGCTTTGAAAATTTTCCAAATTACTTTCTTGTCACAGCTTGAAGCTGAATGAATCTTTTTTTCATTTTTGGTTTCCTTTTATACAATATGGCTTTGCCCCATGCACCACATTACAGTATTGGTGTCACGTGGGTGCTGTTTTTCTAACGGATGGGTTTCTTTTTGAATGGATGTTTGGTTCAAATTATTTTTGTACTTTCTTCACATATTGTTTATAGTTAATTGAGACTAAACTAAACACATTAACTGATACGCCCTTTGTGTTATACTCTACCAGCTTTCAATACATAATATCACAACAAAATATACAAGTGTATTTATAGTCATAAGTACATACATACAAGCCACTGTAAATCAACCAAAAAAATTAAGTACTGCCCGCAGTCAATTTACATAAAGTTCAACCAAGTTGCTGTCTGCTCTTTCACTTAATAAATCGCCTTCTCCCCCTCTCTCTCCCCCCTCTTTTCAGGCTGGACTTTCGGCCGGGTCGCGGCATTTACGATCTGCAAATCAAGAACACCTCCTACAATCGGGACAATGGACGCTTCGAGTGCCGCATCAAGGCCAAGGGAACGGGGGCCGATGTGCATCAGGAGTTCTACAATTTGACTGTGCTGACGGCTCCACATCCGCCGATGGTAACGCCCGGCAACATTGCGGTGGCCACCGAGGAGAAGCCGCTGGAGTTGACCTGCAGCAGCATTGGCGGCTCGCCGGATCCGATGATAACGTGAGTGTGAATGAGAATTGATGTTTTTTTGCGGTCGGCGACAGTTTAAGCCCATCCTGCAGCAAGTAAATCACTTAAATCATTAATAATCTCTGTTTTTTTTTTGGCTCTCTCTCTGTCTGTCGGTTTTAGCTGGTATCGTGAGGGCAGCACCGTGCCACTGCAGTCGTATGCGCTGAAGGGCGGCTCCAAGAACCACTATACAAATGCCACACTCCAGATTGTGCCCAGACGAGCCGACGATGGCGCCAAATATAAATGCGTCGTTTGGAATCGTGCCATGCCCGAGGGTCACACGCTGGAGACTAGCGTGGCTCTAAATGTCAACTGTGAGTAGAGAGGGTGGGGGATGGGGTTGGGGGTGGGGACTTGTGGGAGGACATAACTTGCCATAGCCGAAATTTATGACCCTTTGGGCAGACGATTTTATTAATAGAGAAGATTTGCGGTGACTCTAAAGGACTTGTGCAACTAGGAGGAGTTGGAGTTGTTCATTTTTTCCGCGCACCAAGGCTAGCAGTTCAACGATAGTTGGCTGACTATTTAGTTGCTAAAGACATTACGTTTTTTGGATATCATAAAAAGACCGTATACTGTTAACTCATTCCGCGCATCCAGACAAGCAGTTCTACGTCGGTTTGCTACCTTGTAATATAGATTTAGTTAGCACATTCCGCGCTCCAAGAGAAGCACTTCTACGTCGGTCTGCTACCTACCAACATTGCTTAATAGATTTTGTTCATTGGGAATCATTAAAGATGTAAAAAATTTTTAGATTTTGTCAACTCTTTCCGCGTGTCAAGGTCAGCAATGCAACATCAGTTTGCATCCTAGCAAAATGGCTAAATAAATTTAGCTATTTGGCCATTTCCTGTCTCATATGGACTTTCAACTCCTTCAGATGATAGCAAAATTACAACAATCGATTACTTTACATCCCTTAAGCATCTTAAATCCCTTTGCTTACCCTTGTTTTGCCTGTCAATCGCCACAATTGTTTCCTCCAATGACTGTCAAACTGTTTTGGCAAGCAACATATGTACCCCCTTCTATCTAAGCTAATGTGGCTGGCAGGCATTTTGCTTGACGTTCAAAAGGCAAAACGCTCTAAATTCAATTGCTGCTAAACGTCTCGAGCCAAGTACACACACACACACACACACACACAAGTACACGTACCAAATGTTGTTTGGACCCCCGGCGGCATTGGGCTTGGCTGTGTTCTCTCATTGTGGCCAAAATCGGCATTAAATGCACCTTGGAGGCTCACTTTTGACTTTGGCATGGAAGCCGGCAGTTTGTTTGCCGCTGCTGCTAATGGATTTTAAATGAGCATCATAAACAGCCAGAGCCCAGAATTGCAAGAACGAAGAAAGTAGAACGGTAGAATTTGTGGAGTTTGGTTGTCATTTATTCTTGTTCTGTTTGTTGTCTGCTGTTGGGGGTTTTCGGTTTTTCGGTTTCTTTGCCAAATGGCAAAGACGATAAATATTTGTTACGCTGACGACAGACACATATGAGCTGTAGTTTGTTGTTGTTGCTGTGTGTACTTTTGCGGCTACAAATCCGGCGTGTATAAAAATGACTGCAATTTATGTTTTCCTATGAATATATTTACGCTACTTCTAGCTCGTCTGTGGCATTTATTGCTTCACCCACAACAACAAGAGCGACTAGTGTTGCCTCTTACTTTATTTGATGGCATAAATTTTATGCAGATTTTCATAACATGTCATTTTTAGTGATTTTTATTAAATGCAACTACTAAAAGTGACAAGAATATTGCGCATACGCCGCTTTGGCCATTAGGTTGACTTCTCTTTGGGGGCGGGGGGACAAAATTTAATATTAGTTAAGTTATGCGTGTGGAAAGACTTGTCAGTTGAGGATGACAGGTGGGATACTTACATTCTTCAGGCAACATAACTTGTAATCAAATGGCCAACCTAAGCGTCTGTGTGCGACTTCGTACTTTATGTGTCTGCCAGGTGCTTGGGTCTTTGGTCACGTTGATCATGTGACAACTTAAACGAAAATGGTTCAGGAATAATACCCAAAAAAATTAAATTTATTGGGCAGTTTGGCAAGGAAGCAACCCGACGTTGTACTGCTGGCCTTGATACGCGGGATGAGTTAAAATAATAATACATTTTCCAGGCCTGAACCAAACTGCATTATTGGTTTTGATCTTTTAGCTCTATAATAATATAACTCTCGATTTATGGCTCTTTTCCAAAATAAATCCATAATCAGTTTATTTGGCAAGAGTATAGCCCGTTCATTGGGAACGAAAGCCCTTTCGACACAATGAGAGAGCACAATAGGTTTAGGTTTAGGTTGCAATGGTTGAAATGGGAGAATCCAATTTCCTTACTTCGGCCGATGAAGGCCCGTTGTGTTACCATATAACCCTTTCTACGATGTGGTCGTAGAGGGAGCGCCGTCACCGTTAAGTCATTTTGATAGTATCTCGAGTTTGAGCAAAGAGCTGACATCGGTTTCAGAGATGTCTTACAGATCGTTTAGGAAAGAACGACCCAAAACAGCAAGTCGCCTTCTCCTCTTCATCAGCTGAATTGCAGCATCTACAGAAGTCATTGTGTCTGATGCCAAACCTTGCGGCATGTCCTCCACTTAGGCAGTGTCCAGTCAGGGCCCATATTAGTAGGGAAATATTCTCTCTTTCTTGACGGAGTAACGCCCAAGTTTTATTAATATTTACAGTTGGCCAGTAAGCCTAGATATTTCACATGTGAATCGATTGCCAACGGTTCATGGTTATTCGAAAGGTGGTTTCTTTTGTTTGTAGTTTACAGGTCGCAAGTGGCACACCTATGTTGCTCTTATATGGTAGGAGCTGAGTGGTAGTGCCAACTCCAGCGAGGTGGTCGGCCGTCTCGTTGCGTTCAATGTTGCAGTGTCCGGCGACCCAAACGAGATTAATTTTAAAGTGCTGCACTCAGTAATAGTTTTGGCATTATTAATATGACCGTCAATGGCTTTTAAGGCAGCTTGACTATCTGAGAAAATAAACCCGTTACTTTCTCTGCTTACGAGGTTTTCCAGTAGGTTGGTAGCCTCCTGGATGGCTACAACCTCTGCTTGGTAAACACTACAATGATCAGGGAGGCGAAATGAAGTTTTGATACCGAGCTCTGGACTGATGACTTCTCCTCCTACCCGACCATCCAGTTTGGAGCCATCAGTGTAGAAATTGATGGCAATATAGAGCACAATCTTCTAGAATAGGATTGTCTTACCTCCCCTTCATATTAAGATTGGTTTAATAAAGCAATTTGTTAAAGCGTTGAATTATATCCGAGACAGTTTTCAAAATATTTCTAAAATACTTTCTTCGCTTAGTTTGCAAAAAATTTAGACTGAAACTTTTGGTGGACCTCAAGTTTGAAAATACAAATCATTTGGTGAATCCATGACTGAAATGAATGCATGTGACTCATATCTTTTGGTCGTTTTATAACCTTGTTCCACTGGCAAATTCAAGAAATCATTCTCGAAAAGTACATGTTTCGTGTTCCACTGACGGATGAGCTTTTAGGGTCACCTTAACGTGAACAAAGAACAGCTGGTTGGTTTTGCTTGCGAATTCTGTGTTAAGGTTCGCCTTCCATATGTCAAGGAGGATGCTCTTAGTTAGGGTTAATGTTGCAGCCAGTTTTCGGTACAACAACAATACCACAAATAAAGGAAAATTGGCGTTTATCTTGGCCATGCACAACCCATGGGCGTAGTCAGTTTTCAATTAAGGGGGCCATAAACTCTTCCCACTCTGCTAAAGCCATTCTTCCCCTGAACTAAAACTCTCTCCCCCATGGCAACGCCACTGACCAACAGCTGTTCCTATTGGTGACTTTTTTGAATTCGATAGCATATCGATTAAAAATCTAGCTTTCTGCGGGAAAAGGCTAGATCATTTTGCCTTTGGCTAGGTCATCCGTCACGGATGATCTGCCGAATGGACATTTATCTCTTATAGGGGAATACACAGAAAGAATGAGGTCATTAAGGTCATCCAGAGAATGACCTCTAGAATGTGCCAGTGAAGCAGGGGTATTAAACTTCTGGATGTACAATGAGCATCAAAGTGCCCTATATACATATATAGTTTATGGGGATTTTAAGTGAAGAACAAGGAGAACGCTTCAACCAGGATCAACCAGGAAATAAACAATTTAAACGAGATACCAGAGATGATGGGATGTCCATTTGTTATTGCAAACAAGAAAGATTGTCGGTCAAGCCCGACTATAACATACTCTGTACCTGTGAAGTGCTGTCCATCACCGTTGCGACCGGTGCTGTCCATAATTGCTGGTTTTCCTTTTAACTCGAATATCGTTCATCCGATCTTTAAAATTCCTGCGGATCGATCAGCGGATCGATAAAAAACTGTGTGAGATATGACGTTATTTCGATATTGCGGCGGGGGGAAGGGGGGGCAAGACTGAAAATAAACTTGATCTGCCTGCAAGTATAAGAGTCAAACGTCATACATGTCAAACCTCAATCTCCTGGACACTTTTGCACAAACTTAATAATACATCTGTGTAGTCCCCCAAATGTGAAAAATGTCTTGTGCTTTAAGAAGTTGGACACAGCCCTAAGGGGCCTCGTAAAAGCCAAGAAGGCGCGTTAATCATTTTAATTTTTAAGGGTGTTCTAAGTTTTAATAAGCCGAAAAAAACTTTCGTTATAGTATCATGTGTAAACTTATTAAATAGCTTTTCATTAGATGTGAAGGCGGATCGAACCACGAGTCCTATTGTAGAAACACTGTAAAATGAGTATAAAAATTTTCGACATAAACGAAGTATAGTTATTCTCTGTGTACAGAGGTACACCGAGTATATTTGTCGACCCTATATATATATATTCTGGATCAGCATCAACAGACAGCGAGTCAATCTAGCCATGTCCGTCTGTTCCGTCTGTTCTCTGTCTTCCATCTTCCTTCCGTCTGTCTTTTCGTTTTGTCCGTCAAAAAAAACAAATGAGCTGGTAAGAGATATAGAACTTGACATGTATGCATAGGTTCTTATATTTGCAGACAGATCAAGTTTATTTTAAATTTTTGCCAAGCCCCCTCCCACCCCCACAATTTAGAAAAAAGGTCATATCTCCGACAGTTTTCTTGATAGAAGGTTCGTTCCTTCTGGATATAGTTAGTAATCAGGATTATTTATCGATCCTCCAAAAGGTTGGTTAAGATCGGATGAACGATAGTCGAGTTATAAGGAAAACAAACTATTATGCTGGGCAGCACTGGCCGCACGGCGATGGGCAACACTTCACACAACTTAAAACCAACTTTGGGAGGTACTGAGTTTATTATAATCGGGCTTGACCGACTTTCTTACTTGTTTTTTATTGAGGGTGGTTTAAAGCTTTAAAAGCCTCTTTGGCGCTTAGATCGACGTCCGAAGTGTGGGACTTGAGTTATCGCAACCACTCAACGTTCCACCCCCCATCCCGAGTCCCGGCGGTACCGCCGTTAGGTATTACTCGCCGGGGAGAATACCCAATGCTCTTCTTGGATTCTCTTCTTGTGTGAAGTGAATTGACCGGCCTATAGGCGCTACGAAGCTATTTGGCTTATCGCTGACCAATTTTGTTCCGACTCAAGCATGATGTTCACCAGGTTACAAGCGGCTGGTGTCCTCCCCACCCTAATAGTGAGTTCATTACAGACAAAAAAAATCAAAGTTTAGCGTCTTCTATGGGCCCTGTGCCCACACAGTGTGTACAGAAAGGGCTGTCTTCGTGTTTAAATTTATGTTAATAGGATCTATAGCACTTATGTCCTGTCAGTAGTTGCGTCAGGTAGTAGCCGATATGACCATGTCTTCTGTCCAGCCATACCCTTAAGTCAGGGATTAGGCTCAAGGTCCAGCGTCCTTTGGTTGATTCTGTTCATCGATTTTGCCAATATGTAAATGTAAATGGCTTGACACAGCCCCAAAGGGCCAGCGATGCTTTTCGCGCCAGCGATGCTGCTGTCAAGCTGGCTTGCTCTTACACCTTTTTTACGATGTTTTGTCTGTCTCTCGATAAAGTAACTAATCTGGCCATCACAGTTTTCTTCGTCCCTTACTGCCATTTTACCCAGAGTCTAACGCTTTCCGATCGTACAACTGTTTAACTGAAGCTCTTTTTCATCCATAAGGATAACATTTCCTGCCTTAAACAGTTCGTGATTCATGCGAGTGCAAAATTCATCTGCAACTCTTAAAGGTCCATAAATCCTCGCAAGAAACTCACTTTCTCATTTCTTAAAAAATGTTGTGGAAACATTTTAACCATTACGGGCGAATTTCTCAACCCATTTACAGTTGGACAAGCATTGTGTGTGCCAGCGAGAGTTGAGACACTTATAAATGTGCATGCAAGGCAAAGGCGACGTTCTCTAATGTTTGACTGTGATTGTGATTGATAAGCAATTGCTGGCAACAGACACAGTGAAAGAGGGAGATGCACCGAGAGGGGAGCTGTTGGATCGAGTTGACAAATGGCAGGGAAATTTTTTAATTGAAAATGTTAGCATGGATTCTTGAAAGCGCTGCCAATGTGATTCGATTTTCTGTCTTTGTTTTCCTACATTTGTAACTCACGCTCTCGCTCTCGTTTCGTCTATTGCGTGTTGTGCCCACATTTGATTGATTTATGCGTCAGGCAGACGGAAAAGAAAATATAAATTTCGCTGCCGTTTCAAAAATAAACTCCCAATGCGTCATGTCGTCGCCGAGAACCGTTTCTGCTGAGTGCCGAGTGGTTTATAACGTGCAAAAATCCCAAATCAAATTATTGTAAATAACTGAGTGCCTCTGTTGGCTAGACGTTGCATGTGGCATCTGATGGCAAATCCAAATCCGAAATAAACCAGCGGGCGAGGCCAGCAAATTGCGCATACGCAACGTGGCCACGCATAGACAAAACGCGCGCTGTCAACTTGGCATAGTTTTCCACATGTGAGAGGCTGGAACGTGCCTGTATGGGTGGGCAAATGCATGAACGTGAGGTGTATGGACAGGTGTGTGTGTGTGTGTGTGTGTGCCCAACACGTGACTTTTGTGCAGTTGCATGCGGTGCACGTAATAAACCTTTGCCATGCCTTCGCTGTACTTTTTTCCCACGTTGAGTCCTTGGCCAAAAAGTCGCTGGCGACGAAGACAAACAGCACTCATGTGTCGTGGCCTGGCGAAGTGGAAAGCAAAGCCGTTGAAAAGACATTTCAATTTGAATAAAAAGATGCTCTCCATTTATGTGTGTGTGTGTGGTGTGTGGAGTGTGTGGGGGTGCGTGAGTGGGAGATGCCATTCAGAGGCAGATGCGCATACAAATGTTGCAAGTTGGAAAATTGTTAAAACAAACAAAGTTGCCAAGTGAAAATCTACTATAAATCGGTTGATTTGTGGTTTAATATTTTTGATCAATATTTAGGCGAAAACCCAAAAATAGATTACAATTTCTTCTAGCTTAACCCACTGGCAGATGTTCCTAGAATACACATGTTGTCGATTCTGTAGGTGTTTGTCTTACCTTGTAGGATGCGAGCTTATGTAAAAAAGTGTTGAGTGATTCTTAGCATTGTTACTGCCCTTTATTTTACCCATGACCCTGCGATAGACAGAATATATAGAGAGATTATGTACAGAAATAGTTGGCTACTCAACGCCAATAATAAACTCTCTCGCTTAGGAACAAGTTACTTATTTACAAGGTCATCCTGGCACCAATATGGAGGTATGGTGTCCAGGTGTATGGCATCGCAGCGAAGACCCACATGAACAAAATCAGGGTCTTTCAGGCCAAAATCCTCAGACGAATCACTGGAGCTGAGTGGTTTATTCGCACTCGAGACATCGAGAAAGAATGTGGCGTCCCAATGGTTGGCGACACCATCAACAGCCAGGCTGCGCGGTACCTAAACAAGGTGGCCTCTCATTCCAACAACCTTGCCAGACGTCTCCTCAAAAGGCGGAGGATAAACGGGATCAGGGCAAGGAGAAGGCTCCTAAGGGTCCAGCCAACTGACCTTGCCAATAGAAGGATCTAGCGAAGATGCTCCCATAATCTTTTCACTAATTAAACATTTTAAGACTGAAAACAAAACGTACACTGCAGTGCATTTTCATGCCTAATTTACAGTTAATCCATTAGAGATATTAAGTTTCTAAAGCCAGATTAGGATTCAAGCGTGAAAAACTTGTCTAGAATCAATCATTCATTTTTACTTTTATGGTCCTGGGCGGAGAATAAATAAATTAGGAAATCTAGTCAAAATACTTAAGCTAACCTCCGATTGGAGAGCTCCAAGTTTGCGCTTTGAAAGCCCACTAAACGATTCATGCGGCAAGTGGCGCCAAAGTTCCCAATTCACCACAGGACTGAGTGGAAACCCTTGGACCTGAAATTAAAGGAGCGGTTCCAGCCGTATGAAACCTCCTCGCTCCGCCGGAACCAACTAGTCTCAGAACCCCTCGATAATGGCCCTCCCAGTTTCACCAATCACCTTCCCTAAGTTGAAAGGGGAAATCAGGGATCAGGTGATACCTAAGATACCAGACAACATTGACAACAAGAAAATGAAGCTACTGGCTGACAAAAAAAGTTTGAAAAGTACAATGTTGATTCATCAATATCCATTTTGTCCCCTTCAAAGTAATCGCCCTCGGATATAATACACTTGTGCCAACGCTTTTTTCAATCCTTGAAGCACTTCTGAAATGCGCTTTTCTTCAATTCTGACTTGATCTCATCAATTGTGGCGAAACGCTTTCCTTTCATTGGTCTCTTCAGTTTTGGGAATACGAAAAACTCGCAGGGAGCCAAATCTGCTGAATGCGGTGGTTGAGGCATGATTACGGTTGTTTTTGGCCAACAAATCATGGACAAGTATTGATGTGTGAGCTGGTGCATTATCGTGATGCAGAATCCACGATAGGTTTTTTCCACAATTCAGATCGATTGAGCCGTATTGCTTAACGCAAACGTTGCCTAGCTTCCTTGTAGTATTCCTTATTTACTGTACGACCTCATGATGCACCACAAAATTGTAATCAAAGAAAACAGTGAGCAAAACCTTCACATTTGATCGAACTTGGCGTGCTTTTTTTGGTCTTGGCTCATCTGGCCGCTTCCATTGGGATGATTGGGCCTTGGTTTCGATGTCATAACCATTTACCCACGTTTCGTCACCAGTTATGACCCTCTGGAGCAAATTTGGGTCGTCGCGGACAGAGTTTAACATCTCATTAGCAATGTTCATGCGATGCTGTTTTTGGTCGCAATTGAGCAATTTTGGTACGAATTTCGCGGCGACCCGTCTCATGCCCAAATCATTGATAAAAATCGAATGGCACGAGCCAATCGATATGTTTAGGTCCTCAGCAACTTTCCTAACGGTGATTCGACGATTGGCCAATACCATTTTCTCCACTTCATTCATTTTTTCGTCTGTTGTTGAAGTGCTCGGGCGTCCGGCACGCTCTTCGTCGTTCACATCTTCTCGCCCTTCTGAGAACATTTTGTACCACCGATAAACGTTGCTTCGGTCCAAGGTAGCTTCTCCGTATGCCACAGTCAACATTCGGAATGCATCCGCGCACTTAATTTCGTTTTTCACACAAAATTTGATACAGGTTCTTTGATCCATTTTTTGAATAGGTAAAAATCGAAGACGATCCAAAACACGTGCAAGCAAAGCAGCTGTCAACAATTAAGTGAACATTCAAAATGGCCGAGCTTGTCGGCATAAGTGAGAGACATGAGTACCAACATAACGCTACAAAAAAATCGAAATTCGAATATACGTAACCCGCGAAAATTCAAAATTCGCGATACTTTTTGAACACACCTCGTATATTGTTGTTCACTTGAGATCATAGCCAATGCATTCTGTCAGTTCATTACTTGTCGCAAAGAGCTTTACGCTCTGGCCACTATATATGTAGTAGCTTCCAGCAAACTTCAAAATAGCTTTGAAAACCCTTGTTGTTACTCTCAATGGTTCAACCATCGCCAATACCAAACACTGCTGCAGCTTTAATAATGGGGAATCCTTCTCCATTGGATCCAAGACGTTAACAATCATGAGTTAACAGGGATCTGTTGGCTGCTGCCGATAAGCTCAAATATATTGAACTTTTGTTTACCCTCATAAAATTTTAAAACCGTACATTCAGTTCCAAAGGACAGAACCTGGGTAAGCCAAAACGTTCCCCCTAATACCATACACTAACAGTTCGTTCAAAATTTCGTCCTGTCTTTTCCTCGAACGATCTGCAGTTTTATATAAAACGTTCAAAAAACTAAAGAATCGTAAGATTTTAACAAAGCTGCAAAATCGCGAGTAAAACTATTTTTGAAACAATGCTGACTTACCACTTCTCTTTGGCATTTTGGGGTGATTATTTAAAATCAATTTTTTTCTCATTTTGTATTTGGTCAAGCTGACGATAATCAACAAGAATTTTAGGTCGTTCCGTGCAAAGTGATTGGAATTTGTTTTTGTGTGACTGCTTTTCAGTTATTCTCTGCAGTTTATCTGGTCACACCGAATTAAAATCAGAATCAAAATCACTTGGAGAAATCCCCTAATATTTTCCTTAAAACAATTATTAACAAAATTAAAAACCAATCCATTTATTGATAAGGGACAAGCTAGTGCTCTACACGGAGTTTGATATGAAACTAACTTATTTGGAGGTGTCTCAGAAATCTCTTCCAACGAAATACCAACCCATAAACAATTCTCGGTTTCCTAGAAATCTCTTTCGGTTGGCTTCAAATCTATAGTGTTTTGGGAAGAGATTTAGCTAAATTCACCGCTAAAGCTATTTTGATAAGCAAAATTTAGTTTTGGAAATCTAAACTATTTTACTGGATAGTCTGCATTAAATAAATAACTTGTTTAATTTAATTTAATATTGAAATTTGCTTTTAATAATTTTTCGCAAAACCAATCGAAGGCTGCCATATCAGCCAAAACCGTCGTGCCACTGGCGCCATCTACCTGCCTCACTAGCGCTACATGGGAAATCCGACATCAACAAACGTGAGTTTTTTTTTGCGCGTGATGCAATCCTGTTTTGTGGGATGGACAATTATTTTGAACCCAATTGGACCAATTCTCTTTCCCACTAAGAAAATGATATCTCTCGAAGTTCTGGGACACAGACGGATCTTTCGAGAGATTTGCCAACCAACCGAAGACAAAGTCTCTAGAAATTTCCAGGACATCCCCGATTCTAATGTTTGTGTTGGTCGAGTAAATGTCTGTATATGTTAGCGCAGTTCTCAGTGTCCGTTTTAAAGTTAAGCCTAGTGTTTGTTTTGATTGTGGACTATACTTGTTAAATTGTAATTGATTTTTGAAATTTTGATTTACCAAAATAACATCACTGAACTTGCGTTGAACATCCGCTTTCGGAAATAAGGACAAATGTTGCTAATTCAAAAATTGTATGCTATATTGAGGTTCCTTCAAGTCTCGGGATATTTTTCGTATAAGCTATTGAAAAGGTATAGCAACAATAGGTAAAAAAAACTAATTGGAAAACAATCTATGTAGGTGTATGATTCCTCAAGTGAAAGAAGAAATCAATAATGTGCCAATCAGCTCTTTCGCTGATTTTGCAAGCTTTAATCAGAAATTCGGAAATGGGTTTTAAGCCAAAAAAGTACTTAGCAAAGAACTCGATTCGTACGTGAGTACATCAAACTCATTTAAGCCATATTGTTGCTGTGCATGTTACCCGTGATCCAGTCCAAAAAAAAAGTGAAAAAAGGGAAACCTTTTCACACTTGCATGCTTATAAAAACTTTAGCATGTTTTTTTGCGTAGGGTGAGGGTGAGGGGGAGTTGGAGGATGTTCCCACTCTTCATTGAGCTTTGTGCATTGGTCCATAGGTGTCATATGTCCGTGGAAATTAATTGAATTGGCTTTTGCGTTGTACTCGACTCGTAACAGTTGCGACATTTCGTACATTTGGTACATTTCGCACTTGCGGTTGCCCACAAAGGTGGAGTGGGAGGGGGTGGAGCGCAGTTGGGGGATGTGCACTTAATTGAAAGTGGGCTAGCAATTAATGTGCTTTGTCACTAAAGCCGTTAAGCCAAGAAAAACATTTGCTTCTATAATTTGAGCTTTAGCAGCTTAAACCCGAGACTTGAGTCTCTCCTCTCAGGTTTTTGGCATTCATTAAAATGCTGTTCAAATTTTCGCAAAATATTCTTCCTCCACTGCAGTGGCATTTGAGGCGAAAGTTGGTCAGTGCAGTTGAGCTGCCAGCGGCAGCACGAACAAAAAAAGAAGGAAAACTTGAAATCAGCTTAAGAAAACTGAGCCAAATCGCTGCCGCCTGCTTTGAAAACATCTTCAAGCATCGCTTCGCCTTGCATAGTGAGGCAAAATTGGCCAACTTTTGCCCGACTGCCAGCCGCATTTCTTTTGTGGTTATGCAAATGCCCAGCTGGACAGGATTTTGCTGGTGAGCCAACACTGACACTAATTGCAATTGTGTGCAGCATTAGCAGCACGTTTCGGTGTTCCAGTATCCCCCCAATCCCTGCTCCTGTCTGTGTGTAAAAAGGTTTTCGTGTAGCCAAGTCAGCAGACATCGCTTCGGTTTTTTTTTTCTGGCACTTTGCTTTCTGCCTTGGCAGCGGCATAATCAAAACGGACAAGCCACATGGCAAAAACGCTGAAGGCAGCTGGCTGCTCCGAAGGATATTGGCAAGCAATAACAACCGAAACCTGGACAAGAACTGCTGGTGGGCGGCTGGATGGAGGGAGGGCAGACAGGCGCCCCACTCAGTTGCGAGTGAGATGTTCACTGTGTGATCTGATTGTGGTACAAGGCACCAGGGCTCCCTGGGATGTAAACCGACAAAGGAAATGACGGTTTGTCAAGGTGTCGGCCATTTTATGGTAGAGTGCTTGAAGCTTAAGCAGCATTTTGGAGAAGCCAAGGAATTAAATGATTAAGGCTTTGTAATATAAAGTTTATATAGATAGGAGATAAAAGGATTGACTTTCAAGTGAACTCGAAATGGAGCTTGTCTGTGGGTTCTACTGTGAGAAAGAATTGAGGCCGCAGTACTAGTCGGTGTTAAGTAAACTGCACCGCAGAAGATTTTCTATCAATTATAACACTTTCACAGATTTTTTTAACTCTGTCAGCTTTTTCGAGATTTATTAAACTATTTCCTTAGTCCTTTCATGGATATCAGATATCTACCAGATTCCGATCGATCGAATTTAGAAACGAGACGATCGAATTTATAAAATAAGAACTAAGAGTCCAATAATGGGTATCGAATTCAGAGTATCGAGTACTTAGTCTCGAGCACTTAGTATCGAGCTCTTAGAATCGAGAACTAAGTATCAAACACTGAGTACCAAGTTAATTAGAATCGCCGATATGGATTATTAAGTATCGAGTACTTAGGATAATACTAAGAATCGAATATTGACTATCGAACACTGAGAATCGAGTACTTAGAATCGAGTATTTAGTATGGAGTACGCAGTATCAGTATCGAGGGAGCACTAAGCATCGGTCTCAGTATCGAGTACTCAGGTATCAGTGTCTAAGTTACCAGAAGAAACTATTTCCTATCCTCAGAAAGAATCGCTTTCTTTCTCAGAAGAAGCTATTTCATATCTTCTTTTGTAAATGAAGTCGGGGCTTTCTCCTTCCCATCGCATATAAAGGTTCTATCATGCATCCTATGAGAATCTAAAGCCGAGAATAAAGTGGACTGATTGAACCTTATCAGTGTGGCTTTAGACCTGGCAAATCCACCACGGACCAGATATTCCACATTGCGACAAATCCTGGAGAAGACCCAAGAGAGATGAATCGACACCCACCACCTTTTTGTTGACTACAAAGCCGCCTTTGACACGCCGATAAGGTCAAAGTTCCTTTGAAGCTCTGTTCTACTTTTTGGTATTCCAGCAAAGTACGTTCGACTTTGCATGATGACGTTGAAAGGCACACCATGCTCCTCCAAAATAGGTAAAAGACCGCTCCGAGCCTTTCGATACCAAAAAAAGAGGTTTTAGGCAGGGTGATACCTTATCGTGCGACTCTTTAATCTGCTGATGGAGTACATACTGCGCCAGTGCCCAAATGCTAACAGGAACGGGCACCATCTTTGCCAGAGATACCATGCTACTTGCATGTGCGATGATATTGACATCATCGGCAAAAGAATCTGTGGTAAAAAAGGCGTTCTCAGAGATAAGAAGCAGTCAAAACTTATGGGCTTAGCTGGAGATAAGACGAATTCCTACAATCAACGCGCAGTGAGTCTAGCTTGGACAATCTGTTGCAATGGGAGACTAAGCTTCCAGGTTGTTAAGGAATTTGTCTACCTCGGAACTGACGATTACCAGAAGATAACAACACCAGTCCGGAAATCCGAAGAAGAATTGCTCTAGCAAACCGATTTTATTACGGGCTCAATAAGGAGTCTCAAGAGAGAGACGCTCTCGGAAAACGAAGAAAATAGGCGCTTATCATCCCAGTCCTGCTATCGGGGCAGAAGCATGGACAATAGAAAAAAGATAGGCGGCAATTGGCGTGTTCGAGAGAAAAGTTCTTCGGAGGATTTATGGATCTCTAAACGTTGGCGGCGAATTTCGCATCCGAATGAATCGCGAACTGCAAGCGAGCTCTATGGGGACACTGACTTAGTCAAGCGCATAAAACAACAGCGTTTGCTCTGGATAGGACATGTTACCCGTATGTATGATAACTCTCAAAAAAAGCGAGTGACATGCTATAGTTTTGGGGCTCCCCCCCTCTCTCGTCCAACAAAAGGATAGGTTGTGGCTCCCTTTTTGGGGGTGTCGCTCGGGACAGAGGCTAGTGGGCCTTTGTGCAGCGGCCGAGACCGGAAAACGGTTGTATGGCCAAGGTAAAAGATTTGTAAATGAAGTGGGACTTTGTAGGAGAAAATTACCCAAAGGTATGCCAAATTACACCAAGCGAGACTTGGACGCAACCTAGAGGCCAAGCTGGGATCCTCGATGGAAGTCAGAGTAACACAGACTCCAGAAGCAGGAAGAATTATACACTGTATTGGGTACTTAAGACACTCGCTAACCGGAGGGATATCAAACTGACCTTCATATCAGGGATACTCGATGAAAATCTGATAATAAACTTGACCTTAAAACCAAGGAATATTAGAACGAAAATCTAGATCAAAGAACTAGGGCTTCTAGATGGGGAGTCCTTGGTGACAACTGGAGTTCTGAGAGTGGTTTCTGGAGGCCCGAGGTTCTCCCCAGAGGACCTCTACGGATACTTGAGATAAGTACTATCTTGATCGATTGGTAGACACAGCGTACTATTCCCAGACATTTGGGCTGTTTTCAAAAGACTACAACTATTTATATTTAAGGTATTCACGACCCCCAGTTGAGCTGTGGTGTTGTTGAACTGATGAAATTTACATTTTTTGTAAACAGAGGAATTGTTTTGTTTTATTCTTCTTGCTTTCAACTTGTATTCCCAATTCAACAACTCTACAGCTCAACTGGGGTCGTGAAACCAATTCTTTTCTTTAGTGTATTTCTACTCACCGTAGAAGCCGTTTTAGCCCTAATAAGCTTTGCGACTTACCCGCTACTTTAACAAGAGCTCTCTGTCACGTGATCTGTAACTTCCTTTCTACAACCTGAGTTGAAAATACGCTCCGCACCGCTTATAGAATAATCGTTTTATAGTTTTCTTTCCACCTGCTACAAAAGATTGATATCGGCGTAATGGAACCTTTCCTCCCTTCTCTTCCTCCTTCTTTTCACATCTTTGTTGTCTTCTAACTATTTTTGAGGCTTTTCCCCAGAGGTTACCGGCGAGAGATGCAAGTTTCTGCATCGAATCTCTAAGATGTAACATTTCTTGGGAGTCGTGTGGATGACATTTGCAAGTATTTAAGTGGAAAGTCTTATTTCTGTGTTAAGCGGATATAAAATCTAAGCAACTATTCTAGGTGTATGCCTGATCAATGCACCATACTTTAGCAGAGTAGCGAATGAAGGTTCTTGTACACTCAGAGAAATAATAGTATGAAGTATGAATGTTTGATGCCGTTTTTCCTGATCCAAGAGCTTCAATACTTGAACCAAGTACGAAACTTTCTTAAATCAAGTAAACAAATTCTTGAATCAAGTGCTTAACGTACTCAAATCATAGATTGCTCATTCTTGAATAAAGAGCATAGGGCATTGTCAAGAACAACGAATGTTTGTTCTTGTTTCAAGAGCTCATCAGATTCAAGAGTAAGATCGTTCAGTCTTGAATCAAGTAAGGACGCCTATATTCCAATCCAACAACAATTTTGTTTGGTAATCCAACCAATGGAGCAGCAGCACTCTAAATCTTTAAATTAAATTCATTGTCAATCATTTCGTTGCTCTGTGAAGCAAAAGCGCATATAACGTAACTTCTCTTATCCTCTATCGGGGGTGTCCTGGAAATCTCTAGAGATTTTAGCTTCGGTTGGTTTGCAAATGGCTAGAGAAATCCGTCGGTGTCCCAGAACTTCGAGAGATTTCGTTTTAGCTAAATTGCGTGGGTTCGTGAAGTCGCTATTGGTTGGTAAAGTATTGGGTTTGTGTTTTGGTTGGTTTGCCAAAATCTCCCAACTAAAACACGAGAGGTTTGAAACCAACCGAAAGAGATTTCTAGGACACCGAGAATTGGTTTTGGGTTGGAATTTGGTTGGAAGAGATTTCTGGGACACCGCCGTATGTAGCTCACTTGCTCTGTTAAATTCTTCTATTTTGCTTGGCCTTGGCCTTCCGCTCAAGGCGCATAATCAGTCTTGCTTTTGATCTCATCGAAGTCAGTTATTGATCTGACCGGTCGCAAGTCTCGCTTTCGTTGTGCTCAGGTTCAGTTGTCGTTCTGATCTGCCGCAGCAATTTTCTGTCGCTTGTCGTAACAACAGGGATCAACTCGGATTCGCCTGTGTATTTCGCCTAAGCCTGCTTGGTAAATGTAAATGTAAAATGGCTTGATATAGCCCCAAAGGGCCAAAGCCGAGCCTCTCTCAATCTCTTGGCTTGTGCGCTTCTAATTTTCGCACAAGAGAAAGGGACCTACAGTTTAACGCCGAATCCGAACGGCAGTTTGAGAAGCTTTTCATGGCTAATTACTACAAAGCTGGCGCCAACAGCAGAGAGGGGTGACCGGGTGTAAGGTTTTATTCAAAGAAAAACTATGCAGCAAGATTTAGCCGGCTCGAGGAACACACAACACCACAAAGCAGCAGCAGTTTATGCCTGTCAACTGTACAACATGCGTCTCTCCATGCCAGCAATGCCATAACTGCTTGGGAAATCCAATTCAACATGAGTGCAAAAATCGATGGTGCTCTCCGCTTGGTAGTTTCCCCACACACCCCTCTCCCATAAAAATCGAAACTGTCAAAGCGGTCTCAACGCTATTCTCTTAAACGTGCTTGCTCTTCTCTCTCAGTTTCTTTACCTCACTCCCCTTGCCTAAAAATACCAAACTGAGAATGAATTTAGTTCGTTTTCAAAAGCGAAATTCTTATTTAAATTATTCGTTCGACTTTTTTCTGAGTGTAGTGACTAAGTGGAAAAGTTCTTTTCTTTTCACGTTGTTATAGAGGGCAGGTATCGAAATTCGTTGACCAGAACGCTGCGGTCTCTACTATCTCCTATTTTCATATCTTTTTGATTATGCGCAGCTGACTTGTAGACTCCACATATATGCAATATCTGAATTAACTGCCAGGCTTCAGTTTTCGTATACGCAAAAGTTCAACGATTTGGAGAGCAAATTTGGTCGAAAAACTGGTTTCAAATCACTCGTAAAAAGTCTTGAGGATTGGATACAGCCAAACACTTCAAGATCCCCTTTCATAAGGCATCTTATTGTCGAGTCAAGGCTGAGCCTTTGGATCGTACTCTAGAGTTTAATTCTAACTAGAGTCCTGTTGCGTTAAATTTGTACCGTATTCAATTTACTTCTCAACTTAAGTATAAGCGTACCTCTGCCTTCATCTCATTCTTACAACATAAATCACAGAAAAACGAAAAACTTCCAAATCTCTCGTTTAATTTGCTTCTTAATTTGGACCGTTCGTCTGGCATTTCGATATTTATTTTGCCATGCGGGTGCAATGAACGTGAGGGCGTAGGGGCTGGTTGAGGTGTGGCCAGCACGCGCAGCGGAAGTCACGTGATGTGTTGTGTGACACGTACGCGTTGACAGCAGCTGCTGTTGCTCTTCCTGCATCTCTGCACTGTTTGTTGTTGTCGCTGTAACTTTTCAATTTGGCCAAAGACGAGCGAGAGCACACGCAGCAACAGCTGGGAGGAAGAGCTTAAAGCCACTGCAGGCGATAGGCGGCAGGCGGCTCCACTCATTAAAATAACTCCTCCAGCAGGTGTGTGATACTTCCTGCAAACGAGCAGCCTCAGTTCGGCCCAGTTCCGGGTTAAATAATTAAATTCCAGCACAGAAATGGCCAACGGGCATAAGTTACGACCACGCGGCGTATGCGCAACGTTTCATTTTTATTTAACGCAGTTCAGCCGGAAGCCAGAATTCTGGGGTGCAGGCGGCGCATTTTCATGGTACTAATGTAGCTGGTCATAAAATCACAATGTGCCAGCGCCAATGGAGAAGTTCTTGGAGGTGTGGCAACATGTATGTGAACAGCGAGAGGCTCATGGCAGCTCAAAAACTGGGAAGAGCCTAATTGGAACTCGGCCGAAGCGGCAATACCCTGTCAGCAAAATAATAAAAAAGAATACCAAGAAATAGGGGAAAATAATTCTTGCAAAAAATTATAACATTAAGCAAATTTTTCCTAGCGAAGGGAACTTTTTATACCCTAGCAACAGAAACCTACAAAAAAAACTAGAATTCCTTCAGTTCTTACTTGTCAGTACGAGGGCAGTTGGATAAGTCAGTGGCTTGTGCTTGATGTGAAAAGAAATCAAGAACTGAACATAAAGAACTTAGTATCGAGAACTGAGTATCTAATACTGAGTATCGCGAACTGAATATTGACAACTAAGTATCGAATACTGAGTATCAAGATCTGAACATAAAGAACTAAGTATCGATAACTGAATATCTTATACTAAGTATTGAATTTTAAGTATTGAATACTGAGAACGACGACTAAGTATCGAGTTCCAACCAAGTATCAGGTGTCCAATACTGTGTATCGTATTCACTATTCTCATATCGAATACTGAGTTTTGAGAACTGAATATCGAGATCTAAGTATCGAATACTGAGTATCGAGTGCCAACCAAGTATCAAGTATCCAATACTGAGTATCGAGTTTTGACTATTGAGTTTTGACCAAGTACCAAGTACCAATGAGGAGTCCCTCTAGGCTCAGTACTGACCTCTCTTCTGTGGAATACTTCACTTCCTTGGGACTTCGCTGTCGGGCATTATAATTCGGCATTATAATTGCCGTTATACCATCAAACTATCGATATGCAACATTGCGAAACAATCGGCAATGGCCAAAGTATTAGAATCGGCAAAAATCATCATTTGGGACGAGTGCACTATGGCGCACAAGCGCGCATTAAAAGCAATTGGCCGAACATTGAAAGATCTGCGCAATGACTCGAGATGTTTTGGAGGCGCAATAATTTTAAACTCAATCCCACCAAAATAAAACATAAAAACAAATATATATAAATAAAACTGAATCAGGATGGTCCGATTTCCACAAAATAAAAAAAATAATTAACTAATAAAAAAAAAATAAAAAAAGAAAGATAAAAATAAAGAAACCATGTAAAGTTCGAAGATGGGTTCCAAGGGTTACAAAAATACTACCTTTTAAAAAAGAAAATTGAGCAAAGTGATCATTAAAAAAACCAAAAATAACATTTAATTTATTATTACACTGGAACTTTTAAGACTCCCCTCGCTGTCGGGATCGTTTTTAATATTTCCTACCTTCACAATCAAACACATGCTTTGGAAATTGCTGGGAGGTTAAATTTTGTTCTTTTGAGATTCTATTGAACTGTCAGAGCTGTCTTCTTCATTAGCAATTTGCAATTCCAGTTCAAGTTCTTCATTGGAGAATTCATGGTTGTGCGAGTTTAGCAATTCATTTATGTCAGTCTCTCCATACCTTCAAAATTAAATTTTCTAGCTAAATTAGAAATTTCATGATGAACAACTGGTATCATCAACTTCAGTGCTGAACACATGCAGGCCATATTTTGCGCCAAAACACCATTCATGCAAGATAGTTTAACCTTCTCCTACGAATCGGATATAATTTTTATGGCTTTCATAATGTTAAACTTTTTGTGTGTATTGTACCAATTTAATTAATTGTTGTGTTCAATGTATGGGTTGCAATGGCCGTTTTCCCTCTTCCAAAATAAAAATTCACATTTTATTTTTTCCTTTTTCTCCTACGCGCGTTTCAGCGGCTTGTCCCGCCTTCTTCAGGGAGCCTGTATATATTTATTTTTCATCACATTTAAAACAGTAACATGAAACAAACATTTTAATACATACATAATAATTTCTGTCATAGTTTTAGTCAAATTTTGTGCAATTATTATTGTTGAGTCGTCCCATTGTGCGTTTTGTTGTGTGTTTGATTTGTTTATTGTTATTCTCAGCTATCGCTGCCGCGTAGATGAAGTTGCTTTGCTGATAGTCTTCTTTGTGGTTGAGTGCTCTCTCTCCTCTTTGTTGAATACGTAAGCTTTCTAACGTAAGTCTTGTTCGGTCTCTCCTTTCTATGTCTATTAGTCTCACGTTGTCGAAATCAGCTGTGTGGTCAGATGACGTCAAGTGTTGCGCTAATGCTGTTGTCTCCTTTCTGTTTTTCGCGTCTCCTTTGTGCTCCGATATTCTTGTTTGCAGCGGTCGTTTTGTAGTCCCCACATATACGCCGTCGCATGATTCGCCCTCCTTGCCTTTGCATGCAATTTCGTAAACAACATTTTGTTGTTGTTGTTTGCTGAGCTTGTCTTTTGTGTTACTGAATAGTCTCCTTAAATTCGTGTGAGCTTTGTAGGCGTACGTTATGTTTGAATGTTGGCTTGGCATAATTTTTGTAATTGATTGTTTGTTGGTAACTTTGTCCACGTACGGCACACTTATGTAAGTTTTGTCTTTTGTATCTTTATTTGGGTTGGCGGGATTCGTTTTTGTTTTTGTGGTGTCTGTGATGAGTGTTTCGATCAATTGTCTGGGAAAGTTGTTCTTTAATAAGATTGTCTTTAGTTTAATGTATATTTCTGGTCTATATATTTGGTCGCTTAATGTGTATGCCTTATTTATCATATTTTTAGCTGTGTTTATCTTCTGTGATAGTGGCTGGTGCGAATGGAAATTTATGATGCGTCCTGATGCTGTGTCCTTAGTGTACCATTTAAACATTAGCTTTCCTTCTTCTCTCCTTATTTCAGTGTCTAAGTATGGTATTTTCCCATTTTTCTCCACTTCTATCGTAAATTGTATTCTTGGGTGTTGCTTGTTTAATGTCTCTAATATCTTCTCTTGTTCATCCTTTTTTATGATACAAAATATATCATCTACATATTTGTATAGGTGTCTTATTTGTATATTTTGTTTGTCTAGTTCCTCTTTTGTATCGTCCAATATTTTGTCAAGTACTACATTCGCTATGGTCGGTGATATTGGGTTTCCCATCGGCATACCAAATATTTGTGTAAAAATACTGTTGTCAAAGGATACATAATTGTTCTCAATAAGTATGAATTCTAAAATTTCTCTGAATTTAGTCCTTGGTATGTTTGTGTGTATTGATATATCCGTCCATTTTTCCATAATGTTCTTGATAGCTAGTTTTACTGGTATATTTGTAAATAATGAGATGACGTCAAACGATACTAGAATTTCATCCTTCCCAATTTTTGCAGTGGTCAAGTTATCTTTAAGTTGGTTCGCGTTTTGGATGTTATATGTATCAGAGACGATGTTTTTGATAATTGTTCCTACGTGTTTAGCTAATTTGTAACATGGAACGTTTGTTGATGACGCGATCGGTCTCAGCGGTGTGTCCTGTTTGTGAATTTTTGGTAGACCATACATTCTCGGTGCGTATCCTCCTGAGCAGTACAGTCCCATTTTAAGCCTGGCATCAATAAAGTGTTGTTTGTAAAGATAATTCACAATGGTGTTGTTCTTCTTTATGAGGGTTTGTGTGGGATCCTTTCGTACTTTCCTGTATGTCGTCTTATCCTCGAAAAGTTTTTGCATCTTGTCCATGTACTCTCTTTTGTACATTACTACTGTCTTATTTCCTTTGTCTGCTTGTGTAATAATGATTTTGTCTTGGTGTTCTCTTATGAGTTGTTCTGTGTTCTTTGCTATCGATAAAATCAGTTTATCTTTTTGGTCTATTTTCCTATTGTGTTTAAAGTTGTTGAGTCTTGCCGCAAGTTTACTTCTGGTTGTGTCCCTCTGTTTGTCATCTTTTATTGTTTGTATCCCTTGTTCTATGTCTGCAATTATGTGTATTGGTGATATGTTTTCATTTGTGACTGGTAGTGCGAATTTTGGTCCTAGCGATAATAGCCATTTGCTATCTTCTGGGAAAAATACTTCTGTCTGGTTTACGAACCATTCCTTGTTTAATGTTATATTTTGTTTTTCTAATAGTGAGGCTTTTAATTTTCCTAGTTTTTGTTCAGTATTATGGTCTGTGTAAGTTCTAATTCGTTGGTATGCTAGTTTTTGATCTTTTTCGAGATCTAATATGTCCTGACTATTGAGAATTTTCTTAAGAGTGTGGTACTGGTGAGTTTGGTTTTTGTTTATACTAAATATGTGTCTGTGTGTTTCTTTAATTTCTAGTTGTAGCGTTTTTAACAAGAAATTTGTCTCCAATTTTGCCAGTTCTTTTTGTGTGTCGTGTAGTGTAAAGTTGTGTCTTAATCCTGACGTCTTTCCTTGGAGGTGCTTGGGAACGATGTTGTATTCCTTGCACTGTAGCAGGTACTTTAGCCGCCCCCGTTGCTTTGCCAAGCTTCTTTGGCATCTAAAATAGTTTTTTACATATCTTACTGTGTCGTCTCCATATGTAGTGCGTATGTATTGCATGTATCCCTTCATGTTTGCAGCTTGTTTAATGGTGATAAAGTCCGGTATACCCTCCGGTTATGATTTGTGTGTATTGTGGTGGGCCAATTTAATTAATTGTTGTGTTCAATGTATGGGTTGCAATGGCCGTTTTCCCTCTTCCAAAATAAAAATTCACATTTTATTTTTTCCTTTTTCTCCTACGCGCGTTTCAGCGGCTTGTCCCGCCTTCTTCAGGGAGCCTGTATATATTTATTTTTCATCACATTTAAAACAGTAACATGAAACAAACATTTTAATACATACATAATAATTTCTGTCATAGTTTTAGTCAAATTTTGTGCAATTATTATTGTTGAGTCGTCCCATTGTGCGTTTTGTTGTGTGTTTGATTTGTTTATTGTTATTCTCAGCTATCGCTGCCGCGTAGATGAAGTTGCTTTGCTGATAGTCTTCTTTGTGGTTGAGTGCTCTCTCTCCTCTTTGTTGAATACGTAAGCTTTCTAACGTAAGTCTTGTTCGGTCTCTCCTTTCTATGTCTATTAGTCTCACGTTGTCGAAATCAGCTGTGTGGTCAGATGACGTCAAGTGTTGCGCTAATGCTGTTGTCTCCTTTCTGTTTTTCGCGTCTCCTTTGTGCTCCGATATTCTTGTTTGCAGCGGTCGTTTTGTAGTCCCCACATATACGCCGTCGCATGATTCGCCCTCCTTGCCTTTGCATGCAATTTCGTAAACAACATTTTGTTGTTGTTGTTTGCTGAGCTTGTCTTTTGTGTTACTGAATAGTCTCCTTAAATTCGTGTGAGCTTTGTAGGCGTACGTTATGTTTGAATGTTGGCTTGGCATAATTTTTGTAATTGATTGTTTGTTGGTAACTTTGTCCACGTACGGCACACTTATGTAAGTTTTGTCTTTTGTATCTTTATTTGGGTTGGCGGGATTCGTTTTTGTTTTTGTGGTGTCTGTGATGAGTGTTTCGATCAATTGTCTGGGAAAGTTGTTCTTTAATAAGATTGTCTTTAGTTTAATGTATATTTCTGGTCTATATATTTGGTCGCTTAATGTGTATGCCTTATTTATCATATTTTTAGCTGTGTTTATCTTCTGTGATAGTGGCTGGTGCGAATGGAAATTTATGATGCGTCCTGATGCTGTGTCCTTAGTGTACCATTTAAACATTAGCTTTCCTTCTTCTCTCCTTATTTCAGTGTCTAAGTATGGTATTTTCCCATTTTTCTCCACTTCTATCGTAAATTGTATTCTTGGGTGTTGCTTGTTTAATGTCTCTAATATCTTCTCTTGTTCATCCTTTTTTATGATACAAAATATATCATCTACATATTTGTATAGGTGTCTTATTTGTATATTTTGTTTGTCTAGTTCCTCTTTTGTATCGTCCAATATTTTGTCAAGTACTACATTAGCTATGGTCGGTGATATTGGGTTTCCCATCGGCATACCAAATATTTGTGTAAAAATACTGTTGTCAAAGGATACATAATTGTTCTCAATAAGTATGAATTCTAAAATTTCTCTGAATTTAGTCCTTGGTATGTTTGTGTGTATTGATATATCCGTCCATTTTTCCATAATGTTCTTGATAGCTAGTTTTACTGGTATATTTGTAAATAATGAGATGACGTCAAACGATACTAGAATTTCATCCTTCCCAATTTTTGCAGTGGTCAAGTTATCTTTAAGTTGGTTCGCGTTTTGGATGTTATATGTATCAGAGACGATGTTTTTGATAATTGTTCCTACGTGTTTAGCTAATTTGTAACATGGAACGTTTGTTGATGACGCGATCGGTCTCAGCGGTGTGTCCTGTTTGTGAATTTTTGGTAGACCATACATTCTCGGTGCGTATCCTCCTGAGCAGTACAGTCCCATTTTAAGCCTGGCATCAATAAAGTGTTGTTTGTAAAGATAATTCACAATGGTGTTGTTCTTCTTTATGAGGGTTTGTGTGGGATCCTTTCGTACTTTCCTGTATGTCGTCTTATCCTCGAAAAGTTTTTGCATCTTGTCCATGTACTCTCTTTTGTACATTACTACTGTCTTATTTCCTTTGTCTGCTTGTGTAATAATGATTTTGTCTTGGTGTTCTCTTATGAGTTGTTCTGTGTTCTTTGCTATCGATAAAATCAGTTTATCTTTTTGGTCTATTTTCCTATTGTGTTTAAAGTTGTTGAGTCTTGCCGCAAGTTTACTTCTGGTTGTGTCCCTCTGTTTGTCATCTTTTATTGTTTGTATCCCTTGTTCTATGTCTGCAATTATGTGTATTGGTGATATGTTTTCATTTGTGACTGGTAGTGCGAATTTTGGTCCTAGCGATAATAGCCATTTGCTATCTTCTGGGAAAAATACTTCTGTCTGGTTTACGAACCATTCCTTGTTTAATGTTATATTTTGTTTTTCTAATAGTGAGGCTTTTAATTTTCCTAGTTTTTGTTCAGTATTATGGTCTGTGTAAGTTCTAATTCGTTGGTATGCTAGTTTTTGATCTTTTTCGAGATCTAATATGTCCTGACTATTGAGAATTTTCTTAAGAGTGTGGTACTGGTGAGTTTGGTTTTTGTTTATACTAAATATGTGTCTGTGTGTTTCTTTAATTTCTAGTTGTAGCGTTTTTAACAAGAAATTTGTCTCCAATTTTGCCAGTTCTTTTTTGTGTGTCGTGTAGTGTAAAGTTGTGTCTTAATCCTGACGTCTTTCCTTGGAGGTGCTTGGGAACGATGTTGTATTCCTTGCACTGTAGCAGGTACTTTAGCCGCCCCCGTTGCTTTGCCAAGCTTCTTTGGCATCTAAAATAGTTTTTTACATATCTTACTGTGTCGTCTCCATATGTAGTGCGTATGTATTGCATGTATCCCTTCATGTTTGCAGCTTGTTTAATGGTGATAAAGTCCGGTATACCCTCCGGTTATGATTTGTGTGTATTGTGGTGGGCCAATTTAATTAATTGTTGTGTTCAATGTATGGGTTGCAATGGCCGTTTTCCCTCTTCCAAAATAAAAATTCACATTTTATTTTTTCCTTTTTCTACG
>JAEIFV010001658.1:0-27688 GCA_018904265.1 Lordiphosa collinella | reverse complement strand
GCTTTATACTTTACTAAGTACCAAACTCATCTTGTTTTACACTGAGTACCCACTTGGAATCAACTATGTTTTTGTTATTTGTCTTTTTGCACTAGGACCAAGTATTATTGAAAATGGAGTTGAGTTCATCTTGTATGGCTTTCTCCCAGAAGATCTGTCTTCACGAAAACTTAATTTCATCAAATGTATTAGAATATCATTTAAGCTCAAATATGCTTCATTGATAAGTATTCATAAGACATTTTTCTAAAAAATCGATATGATAATTTTGGTTTACCCTTAATTCTTTCACTGCGTCTGATTTCTTCCGTATTTTTATTTTCATTTGATTTATCACCAGTTTCAGCAACTGGATCGGCATTCTCGAGATCTGTGGAATTTTCATTGAGTTGTTCATTTAATTCAGAATCAACAGATTCATTATTTTCCACCAAAGGAAAATCCAACTCTTCTTTCTCTCTATTTAAAGAGTCATTATTTGGTTCAACAGTATTACTTTTGAACCACAGAGTCTTCTTCATGTAAAACTCTAGATTTTAACATATTTATCTCATCCACCACAACATCTCTAGCTGTCATAAATTTCCTCGATTTCTCATTCCACAATTTATACCCATTTGGTTCATACCCGACAAGTATAGTTTTAATTGATTTTTCATCAAACTTTCGCTTTCGAACTTTGTTTAGTGCATATACTGTCGAACCAAAAATCTTAAGATATTTTAATACAGGCTTTTTGTTATGCCACATCTCAAATGGTGTTTTATTTATATTTTGCAATGCTCTACCTTGGGGATCTGTTAATTAAGTATGTTGCTGTTAAACACGCTTCACCCCAAAAATATTTATTGATTTTAGCACAATTAATCATAGAGCGAGCCTTTTCGGTGATTGTTCGAATCATCCGTTCTGAAACACCATTTAATTGTGGAGTATGAGGAACCGTTAAATGATAGCTGATGCCTTTTTTCGATACAGAACTCACGCATTTCATTAGAAAGGTATTCCCTTCCATTATCGATATACAGATTTACCAATTTCAAGTTAAAGTGAGCCTCACTCTTCGCAACAAAATCTTTGAAAACGTAAAACACATCCGACTTATATGTTATTAAGTATGTCACACAGTAATGTGTATACTGATCAATAAAAACTACATAATAGTTCTTATTATCAACGGTAGGGGGTGTGATTGGACCACAGACGTCAGAATGGACAATAAACAGCGGTCGTGTTACATTTTTTTTTTTTAAATTTTTCAAATTTTAATCTTGATTGCTTTCCATTTATACAAGCCTCGCATAATTCATGGGTTAACTCAACATTGTTTAAAAGCTTAATATCTTCAAAAGGCCATTTCAAAGTTTTATTTCTACAAATTTTTCCTACACTTATGTGTCCTAACCTTTCATGCCACAATCGATACTGAGCACTATTTGGAATCTTTGATGTAAATATTCTACTGTTTAATTTAAATTTTATAATCGGTACATTGTACTCACATATTCCATCAAATGCCAATTTACCATTTTTAGATACTTTAATGCCTCCAGGGTTAAACTCAATGGTCATCCCAGCATCCTGCATCTTCTTTACTGAAAGTAAGTTGTGCGGAATGTCCTTACAGTACAGCACGTTTTGTAGGGTGATTTGGTTTCCAGAGCTGTTTAGGTTGACCACTCCTTTGGCTGTACCGTATATGAACTCTCCGCGTTTTGCAATCTCAATAGCCACATTTGATGGCAAACGCTCATACTCGGAGAACAATGCTCGGAGAACGTTACTGTCCCCCACGTTTCGCAATATCAGAAAATCAATTCCTAGATTTCTTTAATACACTTGGTCAACGCTTCTTGGCTGCGGGTGACTATAATTCGAAACATCCCCACTGGGGCTCCAGACTGACCAATCCCAAAGGGAAGCAACTCTACAGCGTACTCACTCGAGCATCAAACAAACTCGACTATGTATCTCCGGGAAGGCCTACATACTGGCCGGCAGATCCAAAGAAATTACCCGATCTTATAGACTTTGCCATAACAAGGAAAGTTCCACAAAACTTGGTAACTGCAGAAGCCCTTGCTGACTTGTCGTCAGACCATTCTCCAATAATATTCACCCTTCTGGAGTGCCCTCATGTTAGAGAATATCCTCGGAGACTGACATCACACAAGACAAACTGGCTCAAATACAAAAAATATATCAGCAGTCACATCGAGCTGAGCTCAACCATAAACAGCGAAGAAGACATTGACAATTCAGTTCAAGCCCTCACCTCTATCATTACTGCCGCTGCTCATCACTCAAACCCCCAAACAACAACAACAGCACCACAGCCAGATCGTAGATTGACAAACAGTTACATTGACCGGCTGGTCTCAGAAAAGCGTCGTGCAAGAAGAGAATGGCAAAGCTTTTAGATCGCCTGCCGCAAAAAACCCGTCTGAGACTTGCAGAACGCGTACTACGCAAAGCACTCGAAGCCGAAGAGCAGCTAGCACATAGCCGTTATATCGAAAAATTATCGCCTACAAGCACCAAATTTCCCCTATGGAGGGCACGCGCCAGCATAAAGCCACCTGCAAAGGTAGACACGCCTCTAAGAGATCAGACAGGAAGATGGGCCCGCAGCGACGAAGAAAAGGCAACTGTCTTTGCACTTCACCTTAGAAATGTTTTCCAGCCAAATCCTCCAACCAATGGCTATAAACTTCCATTGGTTCCGACCGCCGCACAAACTGACCCAATCAATGTTCATTCGCTAGAAATAAAAAACGCCATCGGAGAGCTAAATCCCAGAAAAGCTCCTGGACATGATCTTATTACACCCTAAAATGATTATGGAACTTCCAAGTCCCGCCATTACATATATCTCAAGACTTTTCAATGCTGTTCTGCGATGTGGATACTTTCCAACTCAGTGGAGGAGGTCCACAATCATAATGATTCAAAAAACCAGGAAAAGATAAAACACAAGGGTCATCATACAGACCCATTAGTCTGCTACCTTGCCTGTCAAAACTATTTGAGAAGATCCTACTCAGTAAAATTGATGGCCATGCACAAAGTATCATTCCCTCACATCAATTTGGGTTTAGAGCAAAGCACGGGACTATTGAGCAGGTCAACCCTGTTTAACTTCAGACATTCGGACTGCGTTTGAGCACCACGAATACTGCTCTGCAATTTTCTTAGATGTTGCCCAAGCATTTGACCGCGTTTGGTTGGATGGTCTTATATTCAAGATAAGGGCAATGCTTCCCCAAATACTCACAAAGTATTAGAAAGTTACGTCAGTAACAGAGTATTTACAGTTCGTCAAAATGAGTACACAACGGAAGAGTTCACTATAGGAGCTGGAGTGCCGCAGGGTAGCGTACTCGGTCCTCTCCTATATGTAATGTACACTGCCGACATACCAACAGACCCTCGACTTACAATAAGTACTTTTGCGGATGATACGGCAATATTAAGCAGATCACGATGTCCAAATAACGCTACAAGTCTGCTGGCGAGCCACCAGCTATCCTTAAATGCAACCCAGATCCCGCAATCAAACGATGTTGTATACCTAGGTGTGCACCTCGATAGAAGGCTCACATGGCGCAAACACATAGAGTCGAAAAAGCTTCAAATCAAGCTTAAGGCCAACAGCCTTCACTGGCTAATCAACTCGCGTTCCCCTCTTAAGCTGGAATATAAAGTCCTACTGTACAAAAGCATCATAAAGCCAGTCTGGACATATGGCTCCCAGCTATGGGGAAATGCCTGTGCGAGCATTGTGGACATCCTTCAAAGATCACAATTAAGAATTCTCAGAACTATCACTGGAGCGCCATGGTTCATTCGCAATGAGTGTATCCACAATGACCTCAGCATCCCATTGGTCGAAACTGAAATAGAGCAACTTAAACAAAAATATTCTGAGAAGCTTCTCTTCCACCCAAATCAACTTGCAAAATCTCTTAATGCTAGCAACGCATTCTCGCCTCAGGAGAAATGACCTACCAACCCAGCGACTGACTTGAAGGGCCGCAGAACACAAACTAACTCCAACAGGGGATGGTTTATAAATAAGTTTCTAGATTAAGATCTGAAAAATTATTGTTAGTCTCATTAAGAGAAGATTCAATAAATACAAAATAAGCTTAAAAAAAAAAATTGATGAGGTGATCCGATGCCCCTGAGTCTAGGATAAACTCAATCTCACTTGTGCTGGGACTTGTTGTTGCTTTCCTCATCATGAAAGCGAAACTACGCTCTGGTCGGGTTGTTGTTGTTGTTGCCATCTGAGCCTGCCTTTCCTGTCCACTATTTTCATTAAAATTCTGATTTCCCTGCCTTTTTAAGAAGAAACAATCTTTCTTCAGATGACCCAACTTACCACAATGAAAACACTTCGGTTTTGGTTTAAAATGGGTCTTGAACGGTTTCTTATTAAACTTCAGCATTGTCTTATTCTTAAATTTGTTGTCTTTCGACTCCTTTTGCCTATTGCTTGCAGAACTTTAGCACTCGTATCCCTGCCCAAATTTTTATGCTTGATCTCCTGATCAAGAAGACGTGTTTTCACAAAAGCTAATGTTAAGTTACTTTCGGATAGAGTCTCTATTGCAGTTATAACTCCATCATAACTGGGTGGAAGAGTTAAAAGTAAATGGGAAACTTTATCCATCTCGTCTAGCTTTGCTCCTGACGCGATAAGCTCCGTAATGAGGTCATCAAAGAAATTGAAGTAATTGATTGATTGATTTAGCTTCAAACCCTCTTCCTTTCGTAAATTCAATCTAAATTTGCAAAAATCTGTTTAGCTGTATTCTCACTGTTAGCAAAAACTAGAAATGAATCACTTGTAATATTGTGCGATTCGTGGCGGCGTCACTTATTGTGAAATTAAAAATATAATATTGTGCGATTATTATAATACACAAATAAATGAACACATTTCATTCCTCTTTATTTCACCATTGTCCAGGAAACGTGATACATATATTCATATGCACACATACACACACATTTATCAATAGTTTTTCACTTTTTTTTCACTTTTTATATTTTTATAATCAAAGAACTCTATTATTTTCCAGCTGCAATTGTGTCTGGGCCAATAACCTAATGTTTTAGAAAACCAATACAATACAATAAAGTATTATTCAGACCAGCAGCAAGACAAAATAAATAGACACTTCGATATAGTTTCAATCAACCGCACGCACTCGCTGTCAAGAGAGAACTAACGCGTCGTGTTCGCATGTACAGGCAAGAACAAAGAGTAGACTGAAGAAGCGCAAAAGGTCCCGCCACTTTTGCGATCTCTCATCCACTTCACTCACACACATATAAACATCAAATGTGTATTCATGTGTATCCATGTGACTTTTGCTCGTATATGTTCATATTTTACAACACATACAAAACATACAAAACATACAAAACATACAAAACATACAAAACATACAAAACATACAAAACATACAAAACATACAAAACATACAAAACATACAAAACATACAAAACATACAAAACATACAAAACATACAAAACATACAAAACATACAAAACATACAAAACATACAAAACATACAAAACATACAAAACATACTAAAACATACAAAAACATACAAAACATACAAACATACAAAACATACAAGACATGGGCCCAAAAACATACAAAACATACAAAAACATACAAAACATACAAGAACATACAAGAACATATAAACATATAAAACATACAAAACATACAAAACATAAAGAAAATAAAACATACAAAACATATAAAACATACGAAGACATACAAAGACATAGGAAACATAAAACATACAAAACAAAACATACAAAAACATACAAAACATACAAAAGACATACAAAGCATACAAAACATACCTAAACATACAAAACATACAAAACATACAAAAACATACAAAACATATAAAACATACAAAAACATACAAAACATACAAAACATACAAAACATACAAAACATACAAGAACATACAAAACATAGCAAAACATACAAAACATATAAAACATACAAAAACATACAAACATACAAAACATACAAAACATACAAGAACATACAAAGCGTACAAAACATACAAAACATACAAAACATAGAAAAACATACAAAACATACAAAACATACAAAACATACAAAAAAAGATACAAAAGATACAAAAGATACAAAACAAAATACAAAAACATACAAACATACAAACATACAAACACATAAACATATAGACTCTCGAGGCGAGCGGACGTGTTTACTAAGTGCTCTGAACAACCAGTCGAAAAAACAGTAAAACGCGACAAGTGTGAGTGTTTTTGTGCCCAGTGACACAGTAGTGCTTCCTTGGCCCATTGGGCAAACATTCAAGGGCTAAAAGCGCCCACTGCAATTTTCTGTGCGCGAAAAGTCGACAGTGGATTGTTTATGCCCACAGTGCACTTTTGGCAACAACCGTAGGCTGGAATCTAATCTCCACCACGGCTCTTAGAACGGTACTTTTGTGCGCGAGAGTGTGTGTGTGGCTAGAAGTGCTCTCTGTCGGTAGTGCAGTGCGATCAAGAAAGAAGGTGATCGATAAAGCAGTGCTGATTGATAAGGCAGAGCCGTTGCAGATATACACATTCCCACCAGCATCTGCCAACGGCCCAGGTGGCTTAGCGGAGGTGCACTCTAACTTCAGCGCCGGCGATACGAGTTCGAATCCCGGGCTAGTCAACAAAAAATGTTTTTCTTTATTTTTGTTTTTTATATTTATTATTAAATTAATTTTTGTATCGATAACGAAATAACTGCTAAACCGGTTTTTTTGTGTTGCCCTAAGGGCTCCAGGGAGAAATAGGGGGCACAAGGTCAAGGAACCGACCGATTGCCAACCCGATCGCTTAGCGACGCCCAAAAAAGTTGCAGGGCTCTGGCGACCGAGTTGGGGCGGTATAACCTCCACCAGCCAAAGCCGAGGGAAACCTCTGGCCATCGCGGGACTCCCGCTTCGAGCCCAGAGACAGACAGGGCTGGAACCCTGTCGTTCCCGAACAGCATGCTGAACAGCAGTGGTTTGTCAGGTGACCAGCTATCTCGCTACAAAAGGCAGATCGACAGGCGATGGGGATGTTGAACTCGCAGAAGCCGAGCTATTAGCTAAGGTTTCAAGCGCGCCCTAGGATCGGAAGATCCCCACCGGTAGCAGAGCCATCCTCTGCACCGCATGATGATCGAAAACGTATTCCAGTTCCATGGAACTGCCAATACCGACGCGGTCGACACGCCAAAGCGGAGCAAGGAAACCTGAGTCCGGAACTGTTCGCAAGAAGCGAACAACAAAAAGCTGAGAGTGGGGATTCTGATTGACGAGCTGATTTAAACTTTTTGCAGACAGGAAAGCCAAAACTGTCAGGCGTATCACCCAGGCGAACAGGGATATATTTGCCCAAATGAAGGAACTACAAGCAGAGATCAGTTCTAGGCTAGTCGAGAAAAAACAGGAGAATGGCACTCCCGCTGGCGCAGTTCAAAGCCGGAAATGCAACTGCACAGCAGTGCTCTACGAAGGAAAGAAAGTAGGCTGCAGGATGACCCAGTCCTCACCGCATACACCTCCTACACTACCCAGAACACCGGGATTGAACGAAGGAGGGCGAAAACAATGTGCGACGCAGACAACCCCACCGGAAAATCGCCAAGGCCGATCCAAGCCAGCAGGAAAGGCTGTGAAGAAACAGAGTGGAAAAAAGGCGCCCCAGCCCCAGGCAGACGGTGACAGACCAACGCAGGCAGGGAAGGATGTGGTATCTTTCCCCAATGCCGATTCACCAGACCCAGCAAGCCGGGAAATCGAAATGTGGCGGGAAAAAGTTGCGAAATCTGGCAGAAGGTCAAGCCATGAAACCGGCAGCCACCAAAGAAGGGAAGCAGACCAGATGCTATAGTCGTCAAATGCTCTGATCCAGCAGCATACGCAGAGGTACAAAAGGCAGTCCAAAGCGATAGTGCGCTCCAGACGTATAGGGTGAGGGTGTGAGGGCAGGCAGCACAGCAGATGGAGAGCTTCTATTGCAAATGAGCAAGAAGGGCGACGAGGCCACCAACCAGCTTGTTAAAAAGCTGTGGAAACGGCGATGGGTGATAAGGCTTCCGTTAAAGCGATCTCCGACAAGATACATGTAGAGGTCAGAGATATATCAGAATGGTCAACAAGCGAAGAAGTGCTCCATGCTGTATTCGCATGGTACAGAAGTGGGCATGACACTACGAAACAGTGTTTCAACTGCGGAGGCTCAAACCACACCTCAAAGTGCTGCAAAAACAGTCCTGCGTGCATACTATGCACAAGAAATGGAGTCCAAAACGCGGCGCACAACACCCTTAGCAGGGCTTGCCGCTGTTTGCGAAGGCAATAAGAGCTAACGGTAAACATTAAGTTACTCCAACTTAACCTCAACCACTGCAGAGCGGCCCAAGATCTCCTACGCAAACTGTTCGCGATCTAGGGATTGATGTAGCACTTTTCTGTGAGACATATCGAGCAATGCCGGACGGAGTCTGGATCCAAAACCACGGACAAGGAATTCAAAGACATGGAGCGGCAACATGGAGCTGTGGAAAACAGCTTTAGGGTTATGTTAGAGCCAGATGTGGAGGCATTTACTGGTACAGCTGCTACCTAGCTCCCAGCCTATCAGTCGATGAATTTGAACGAATAGTGGACGAAATCGCGACGGATTCTCGAAGCCATGCGCCGACAGTAATTGCGGGGAGACTTTAATGCATGGGCAGTGGACTGGGGGAGCATCAGAACCAACGCCCGAGGAAAAATCCTTCTTGACGCCTTTGCATCCCTTAACGTGACGTTGCTAAACCATGGAGGAAAGCAAACCTACTCAAAGGCTGGACGAGGTTCAATAATTGACCTAGCGTTTGCTAGCCCTCACCTCGCAAGAAGTATGACATGGGAAGTTTCCGAATTATACACCCACAGCGACCACCAAAGCCATAGTGGCAAACTTTGGCGGACGCACTTCGGATGGAACTTTCAAAAGTGAAATAACACCCGCGGGCTTTACTTCACTTTCAGGTGTGGCGTTATTTCACTATTGAAAGTGAAATAACACCAGCGCTTTATTTCACTTTTGAAAGTGAAATAAAGCCCGGGACCTACTTCACTTTCAAAAAGTGAAATAACGCCACTAATGAGCGTGAAATAAAGCCCGCGGGCTTTATTTTAGAAAGTGAAATAGCGCCCGCGGGCTTTATTTCAATATTAGGAGTGAAATAACGCCCGGGGCGATATATCACCTGGCGTTATTTCATACCCCCTCTTTTAACGCCCACTGGCAATAATTCTCACTCATGGTGGCAAAGTTCTCTTTTGCGATTAAAAAGATAATCTTAATAATTTGAAGGAGTGCGTAAGACTCTGCTGATGAAAAATATATTCACTTTACGGGGACGAAGTTGCTTCCTCCTCCCTGCAACATACATTAGACGACTTTAGAATACCCTTTTTACTTTACAGTACTGGTATTAAAATAGATTATAGTGATTTTCAAGCAAAACAAACCAAAGTATAAGCTTATATAATAAGTGCGGAATCAACTGCATTCGTCAAACAAAAATAGCGCCCTGCGGGAAGTTTATTTATTTAATTATTTCACTAGAAATAAAATTTTTACATATATATTGAAATAGTGGCCAACCAATTGATTTTACTGAAATATTTTTAATATGTTCTTCAATTATTTGTCTGCAATATGGGCAGAGCAGTAAAGTATTATTTCACCTGGCGTTATTTCATGCCCCACACTCAGAGATAAATGGCGTTCTGAAAGGCAGTCCCATTTTTCTTACTTTTACACCCAATCCGTTCTTGATTTTTCCGTTCTTAAAACAAGACCACGTTCTCAAAAAGTATACCAAACGTTCTAGATCGACGAACAAATTAAGAAAACCCGTTCTCAGTTTGGGTCTTAAAAAGTGACCGACGAGTTCGACATGATGATGATCGCTAACAACCAAATATATTTAAAGTTTGTGATGAACTATGTTATATTATTACCAAAAAACATGGCTAAGGATATAGTTTGAGTATCTAAATAAAAATATTAATCAGTTAAACTAAACAGAAAAGAAAATGTCGTTCTAAAATCATGAACATTTGGTCATGGTTTGGTTCTTATTTTCCGTTTATAAAAGATAAAGTGAAAATGGAATATTGGAGTTTTGGACCACGGAGCAGTTGGAAAAATATAGAAAATGTTCAAAACATCTAAAAAAAAAATTAGTAGTAAAAAAAAAAATATCCCACCACGCTGGACTTGAACCCGACCACGGCGCTCGAAAATAATATCCTACCCTCTAGGCTACGAGGCATGCTGATTGACCGTTGCCAAAATGCTTATTTACCACTGCTCAATGATTCAGGCTGAACTCTTTAATTCTCAGACAAGGTAAAAGTGAAACAGAAATATTTTTATGATGTAATAAAATTGAACCAATAGCCGCTGTGCTTATTCTGCTCAACCTCTCCACCACTAGAGTATAATAAATACAGACACCAAAAAATTCTCACACCTCTAAAAATGTGAGTTTTAAAATTTGTTTTTTTCTGGACTTACGAGAACAGTCCCCATTTGTTCTTAAAGCAAGAACGGAGCGTTCTTTAGGCCCTATTCTCTTTCAGCAAAAATTTTTTTCGACTTTTTTTTTCATTTTTTATAACTTGGACATTTGAAATTCGAAATACTTTAGAAGATATGGCCATTTTTGTGGGGTCATGTCTTCGCTAAAATGAGTAGTTTTTATGTTGCTTAGTTTTGAACGCAACGGCATCAATTAACCACCGAATTCCGTTGAATAGTTAATGGACAGGCAAAAACAGGTTTGAATACACATTTGCAGAAACATATGAATACACATTTTTGCTAATTTTAGGGGTTGAAGCATTTTTCAACGCAGATGTTCGAATCAAAGCCGCATTTAGTTTAGTTTCGATTGAGTTGAATAGCGGACGCACGCTTGCGCTTACGGTTTGCGGAAAAGTACAGTTTTGAAAAAATTTATTTTGTGCGGTAAAATGGATAAAAAAGTAATAAAACACGTCAAAAACCCGTAAACAAAGTGAACTATGTTCACTCGTGCTTATGTTGTCCAAAAATATCTAATAGTTAACATTTAACTAAATTAAGTTTTGATAAATGTCAACGCGTAATAAATTCAACAAATGCAACTGGCAAAAATACCAACAACACCATGAGTCAGAGAACTCAATGCCCAAATGCTACAATAGCAAAACGATCGACGACTCTCCATAACACGCAACAACAACGCTTATTTGTCGATTGTGTCCCCCGACGCAACCACCGCAAGGCAACGACCGCAAGCTCTCATACCCCTACTCCGACTTGGAGCTCCCAATGCCCCACACCGCCCCTAAGCCGCAATGACTAGCTTTTCGTCAAGTTCAACAACCACAACGATAACGCTGACCACCGCACAATCGACAAGCTCAACAACAACAACAGCAAGTATCCAGAAACCAACGTTCCCCACTAACCTACTTTCAAAAATGTCAACTCAGCACGACCTCCCGCAAATACACACACAACAAAGTGCAACACCCACTACCCGTTCGTATGTGCAGACTGGCATCGATCGGTATGTACAAATAAATAAACGCAAATTAAGCCCGCAAAACAAAAAAAAGCGGCAACACTCCAAAGATAAACAAAACAAGCGATATACCTGTGGACAAAGATCCCCCTCACTGGAAATAGGTTCCAAATTCTTGGCCAACATTCCGATGCTGAGTGTGAAGAAAAAGCTCCAAATGCCCTAAGCCAAAGCCTCCACCCATTTACATAAGGGATAGCAACTGTGCGGCGCTAGTAGCAAAAAGCTTGTTTCGCTAATAGGCAACAACAACTTTATATAACATCCGTCAGCAAAGGCAATATACGCGAAACAAAGCTCCAAGTCAACACCGAAGAAAAGTACCGAGCTGTCGAAAATTGCCTAAGAGCTGAAAAAAAGCTACTACACCTACCAACTAAAAAGTAGCAAAGGCCTACAGGTAGTAATCAAGGGCATTGAATCAAGTGTACCTGCAACCGAAATCGCTTCTGCCTTGGAGGAAAAGGGATTCAAGGTCAAGTCCGTTATTAACTTAATAAACAGGGACAAAAAACCACAGCCACTATTCAAAATTGAACTAAGCCCGGAAGACACAGCTCCAAAAAAATAATGAAGTGAGATGCTAAGCTCTTCCTTTCGTAAATTCCATCTAAATTTGCAAAAATCTGTTTAGCTGTATTCTCACTGTTAGCAAAAACTAGAAATGAATCACTTGTAATATTGTGCGATTCGTGGCGGCGTCACTTATTGTGAAATTAAAAATATAATATTGTGCGATTATTATAATACACAAATAAATGAACACATTTCATTCTCTTTATTTCACCATTGTCCAGGAAACGTGATACATATATTCATATGCACATACACACACATTTATCAATAGTTTTTTCACTTTTTTTCACTTTTTATATTTTTATAATCAAAGAACTCTATTTTCCAGCTGCAATTGTGTCTGGGCCAATAACCTAATGTTTTTATAAACCAATACAATACAATAAAGTATTATTCAGACCAGCAGCAAGAAAAATAAATAGACACTTCGATATAGTTTCAATCAACCGCACGCACTCGCTGTCAAGAGAGAACTAACGCGTCGTCGACTTAGTAGCAAAAAAAAAAGCAAAACAAAGAAACAAAAAAAAAGGCCCCACACACTTTTGTCTCTCCAACAATCGCACCCATATGAACAAAATGTGTATTCATGTGTATCCATGTATCTTTTGCTCGTATATGTTCATATTTTACAACACTTACAAAACATACAAAACATACAAAACATACAAAACATACAAAACATACAAAACATACAAAACATACAAAACATACAAAACATACAAAACATACAAAACATACAAAACATACAAAACATACAAAACATACTGTAAGAAATTTAAATTCGTCGACTTTAGTTTAAATTAAACGTACTTTATTGAATAATATTTAAATATAATATAAGTGTGCGATTCATATTAATTTCGTTAACAAACAAGCTATGCGCGACGATGCGTTTCAATTTCGTTTTTTGACCGCGACCGATCCAATCCAGTGATGACTTCAGAGTGCCCGTATCTTCTTATGTTCAAAATGACAAATGATTACAACTTAAAGCTATGAGTACTTTCGATTACAAATCGATTACATTATCGTTATTCAATAAATTTAAATTCAAATAAATTCAGTTGGCTTAGAAATCTTTACACCCCCCCTCCAGGTGAATCAATATGAGATTCACAACTAAGCTTCAGTATTATTAACTTTGATACCGGCCGGCGTAAAGTTGTACTCGGCGTTTTGACTTCTACATTTGTCCATCCTTGGCCGCATATGGTTTACCTACTCGTCCCGTTTCCACTTCTCCCGATGAGCAGTCTCATTTTTCTAAGCCTCAGAGGTTCAATAGACGATCTTTTGATTCGAACTCCTTTTGCGCTCCTATAAAATTTGTACCGTTATCTTCTGATTACAATGGGTACGCCCCGTCGATTAACAAAGTTTCTCAAACGGACAATAAAGGCGTCTGTAGACAGGCTTTCAACGATCTCCAGATGTGTGGCTCGGATCGTCAAACAAGTAAATATTGCTGCCCATCGCTTCTCACGACGACGGCCAACAGCGACATTCATTGGTCCAAACAGGTCAACACCAGAGTAGGAAAACGGTCTCACATAAGGAGTCAATCTGTCAACTGGAAGCTGGCCCATAATTGTCGGCAATGGTCGGCTTTTATCCAAAGTACATTGATTACAGTTTCGCTGTACACGTTTTAGCATAGTCATGATGTCTGGGATCCAATATCTTTGTCGAAGCTCGTTGATTATAACAGCAGTATTCTGATGATTGAACTTGCGGTGGTAATGTTGCATCTCCTGCAAGGCCATCCACCAGCAGTTCCATTCTTCTTGTAACTCATGTGGCAAGACTTCGTCCCACTTCAAATGGTGACTCCAAGTTTTTTCTGTATAACAATCTCTTGCATTACTTCTGATGCAATTCGATGAAATTTGGTCTTGAATTGGAAGGTGTCATCTGCGGTATTCCAATACATTCCACGGATCTTATCATTATGTCCAGATCCTTCCATTCTAACAAAACTTTGCCCACTTGTCGTTCCGTTCATGATCTCTCGTCTTTCTGAATTAGAAACAAAATTACGAAGTTCGAATCCTCCACCAAGATGTATTTGGACGATTTCCTGATAGACTGATATGGCTTTTTTCTTCGTTAAGTGACCTTCCATCAAGTGCTGTAGCAGCATCAAAAACAATTCGCAATTTATCTGGCTTATGTGTAGTATGTACCGAAAAATGAGGAAGATACCAAGTTTTCTGCGAAGTCTCATCAATCTCATCCGAAGTCAATTTTCTGGCATACCCCTTGTCCAGGTATTTATTCATCTCTGTTTTGTATTTTTTCAGCGTAATCTTTATTACGACTCATCTTCCTCTCGATTCCTAATAGTCTGTTTCCTCGCCATTTTTGTAACTATTAGGTAACAAAACATTTTCTTTCCAGAGCAGTCCTATTTGAAAGTGATCTGCATGGTGTTGGGTGGTTTCCGCAAGTATTTTCCTAGCTCGGACATCGGCATCCGATTCAATCAATGGTAGATCATTAGTACCAAAATGCTCGTGGAAAAGTACTCCTTTACTAGATCATGTAGGCCATCTGCCTTCACGTGCATCACAAAAGAATTTGTACCCTTGTCCATAGAAGGACCATAAGCCAACCAGCCCAGTTTAGTTCTAATTGCTACTGGTTGTGTAATACCATCTCCAATAACAGTTTTAGTTATTCCCAAATGGACATTATCGAGTCCAATTAATAAACTTAGCTTCGCATTCTCATACTCAGCAATAGGCAGATTTCTCAAATGCTTATGTTGACTTTTAAAAAGGATGAGTTGGTAAGTTCAAATTTCGCACTGTCTGTGCTCCCTTCAGGCTATATCGGTCTGCAGTTTTACTGCCAGACATATCAAAACCGACTTTTCTTGATGTTTCTGTTACAACCTTTTTTGTCATACCATTGCAAGCTTAAAGGTTGCTGAGGACCATTCAGACCTAACTTAATTGCAATCTTTTCTTCCAGTAAGGTTATGGTATCTGCCTTCATCAAACATAGCAAATGTTTCATATTGACCATTGGGACCATACGTATGACTGGAACTATTTTGAACAGTTGATTTTCCTTTCCGGCAATGGAGCTACAAGTAAGCATCGGCGATGCCTTTTCTGAACCTTGACCTTGATCTTTCAAAAATTGTGACGGTATTTTGTGCAACGAGTTGTGTAGAGTTCTGTGATGAGTACGCGTACATCCATCAATTCCACATGTGGATTTAGCTACTACAATTACATACCATGTCCCTTTGAGAGACATGAAAAACATAGACGGTTGGACTTGACAATCTCCCAACGAGCAGCAATGTCCGTGTTGTCACACTATATCTTACATTGACTGACACAATGATTTCCATCACACAGTAAACATTTCGACGAAATTTGATTGGTAGCTAAAACCGGTTTTATACTCTTCTGTTTATTTGCACAGTCGTATAAAGGTAGCCGACTAACCACTCTTGCAATTTACCCAACCATAATGAAAACTCGCTGATTGATGGATTTACTTCCAACGAGTCTGCATGTCGAATCCAATCTACTTGGGCATCAATTGGTAACTTACTTACAATTTCATCAAGAAGGGTTGGATTTTCCAGGTGTTGTTTGCAACCAGCCGAAGACAAAAAGGCTACGATGCAACGAACTTTTTGTCGACAAACTAATTACCTGATCGAGTCTGCTGAATGAAATCTTTGGGAATTCTTTTACTTTCATTATTTGTGACCGGATTAGTAGTTCTGGGCGTCCAAAGCGAAACTTCAATTCATCTATAACGTTTGGTACATCATCAGGATATATCAACATGGCCTCCACTGCCTCTTTTGCTTCTCCAGACAAACATTTTTGCAGGCGGATCAAATTTTGACGGTTGTTATATTTAAACTCTTTGGTTGTGTCCTTGTAATTGGCTATGAACAACGGCCATTGTTCTGCTGCTCCAGAAAACCTTGGCAAGTCATATATCTTGACGGGACCTTCGACAACGTTAGTATTATCGTCATCTTCATCAGATGAATCCTGTACTGGGGTTTGACAGATCTGGAATTACCCGGCTGTTCATCTTGAACTTCACTTACCAATCGTTGGCTTATACTCGCTATCTCTCTTTGATTTTTATTCACCACCAAAGTTAGCTCTTTTATGCCCACTAAAATGGCAGCAACATCGTCGCTCATTTTATTTCTCTTTTCGATCGTTGTTGTTTCACTTTCCTCGTCGGAACTCATGTCGTTTCTTTTGATCTCAAGTTATATTTGTGCATCAACCCGGCGGAACTAGTTCACGAACTGTTTGTCTTTTAAATCGCAAGCACCAATGACAACCTGGTGGGAGTATTTTATTTGCCCTGTGGCTAGCTATGCTCCTTCTCACAGCCGTGTTGGTTAGTCAAATGGATGCAGCGACTCACAAAATATTTTGCATCTGGCAATGCTGTCTTTTCACTTTGTAGGTGTTGCACTACACACTTTGATCTCACATACATGCACAGATTTGTATGTATATGTGGCGTCTCTCACACTCGCGAGTTTCTCGATTTGGCGGCTATTTGCATTTGGCGATATGCATGTCCCTTCACTTTGTATGTGTTGCACTACACACTTTGATCTCACATACATGCACAGAGTTGTATGTATATGTAGCGTCTCTCACTTCGGCTTGGCTCGATTTGGCGGCAATTCGCATTTTGGCAATGCTGTCTTTTCACTTTGTATGTATTGCACTATACACTTTGATCTCACATACATGCAAAGATTTGTATGTATATGTGGCGTCTCTCACACTCGCGTGTTTCCCGATTTGGCGGCTATTTGCATTTGGCGATATGCATGTCCCTTCACTTTGTATGTGTTGCACTACACACTTTGATCTCACATACATGCACAGATTTGTATGTATATGTGGCGTCTCTCACTTCGGCGTGGCTCGTTTTGGCGGCAATTCGCATTTGGCAATGCTGTCTTTTTCACTTTGTATGTATTGCACTACACACTTTGATCTCACATACATAGGATTTGTATGTATATGTAGCGTCTCTCACGCTCGGTGTTTCTCGATTTGGCGGCTATTTGCATTTGGCGATATGCAAGTTCTTGTGTTCCTTTGAATCTTGGCGTCTATATACCAGTTGACATCTGCGTATATATTTGATTCACACTTCTTCTCTACTAACTTTTGATCGTTCATGTATACGTGCATGTGGCGTCTCTCTCAGCGTGTCTCGTTTTGGCGTCTATTTGCATTTGGCGATATGCATGTCTATTTCTTTGAATCTTGGCGTCTATATACCAGTTGACATCTGCGTATATATTTGATTCATTCTTTTTCTCCACACACTAGTTTACGATTGCCAATTCACATATACACTCACTGACCAAATCATTCTTTCCGACTCTGATGAAATTCCTTGTCCATGGCTTGGCGTCTGCCCTTGGATTTTTTCTGCACGCACACACTTAACAGGTCGCGGAGCTCCAATTGAAAACGCGAAATTGAAAAATGTAAGAAATTTAAATTCGTCGACTTTAGTTTAAATTAAACGTACTTTATTGAATAATATTTAAATATAATATAAGTGTGCGATTCATATTAATTTCGTTAACAAACAAGCTATGCGCGACGATGCGTTTCAATTTCGTTTTTTGACCGCGACCGATCCAATCCAGTGATGACTTCAGAGTGCCCGTATCTTCTTATGTTCAAAATGACAAATGATTACAACTTAAAGCTATGAGTACTTTCGATTACAAATCGATTACATTATCGTTATTCAATAAATTTAAATTCAAATAAATTGGTAGAAAGCTTTTGTATACAGAACATCTCAAAACATCCAAAAACATACAAAACATACAAAACATACAAAACATACAAACATACAAAACATACAAAACAAACATACAAAACATACAAAACATACAAAAACATACAAAACATACAAAAACATACAAAACATACAAAACACACAAAAACACACAAAACATACAAAACATACAAAAACATACGAAAAACATACAAACATACAAAACAAAACATACAAAACATACAAAACATACAAAAACATACAAACATACAAAACATACAAAACATACAAAACATACAAAACATACGAAACATACAAAACATACAAACATACAAAAACATACAAAAACATACAAAACATACAAAACATACAAAAACAGACAAAACATACAAACATACAAACATACAAAACATACAAACATACAAAACATACAAAACATACAACAAAACATACAAAACATTCAAAACATACAAAACATACAAAACATACAAAACATACAAACATACAAACATACAAAACATACAAAACATACAAAACATACAAAACATACAAAACATACAAAACATACAAAACATACAAAACATACAAAACATACAAAACATACAAAACATACAAAACATACAAAACATACAAAACATACAAAACATACAAAAGATACAAAAGATACAAAAGATACAAAAGATACAAAAGATACAAAACATACAAAACATACAAACATACAAACATACAAACACACAAACATATAGACTCTCGAGGCGAGCGGACGTGTTTACTAAGTGCTCTGAACAACCAGTCGAAAAAACAGTAAAACGACAAGTGTGAGTGTTTTTGTGCCCAGTGACACAGTAGTGCTTCCTTGGCCCATTGGGCAAACATTCAAGGGCTAAAAGCGCCCACTGCAATTTTCTGTGCGCGAAAAGTCGACAGTGGATTGTTTATGCCCACAGTGCACTTTGGCAAACAACCGTAGGCTGGAATCTAATCTCCACCACGGCTCTTAGAACGGTACTTTTGTGCGCGAGAGTGTGTGTGTGTGCTAGAAGTGCTCTCTGTCGGTAGTGCAGTGCGATCAAGAAAGAAGGTGATCGATAAAGCAGTGCTGATTGATAAGGCAGAGCCGTTGCAGATATACACATTCCCACCAGCATCTGCCAACGGCCCAGGTGGCTTAGCGGAGGTGCACTCTAACTTCAGCGCCGGCGATACGAGTTCGAATCCGGGCTAGTCAACAAAAATGTTTTTCTTTATTTTTGTTTTTTTTTATATTTAGAGGTATTCACTAGCTCTCGTAAAATGGCAAAGCGTAAAAGCGTAAATCCAAAAGTTTACGAAGCAACAACAAAACACATGAGAAAAAAATTACCAAATTTAACATGCCCTAGGGTATGTTTAAAAAATCTGTCGTAAATGTCAAAAAGTGTAAAGTTGTGAAGTGTTGTAAAATTTTTCAAGGAATCGATTAAAAATACTAAGTATCGAGCCATTTCGAGATTTTTTCTTAAAAATATGCGGTCATACCAAACACAAAATCAAGTGAAAAGAGTAAGTAAAACGCAACACAAAACAAACTTAATTATTTTAATTACATCTTATTTAGTGTCTGAACAGCAAGTAATAAAAAGAAAACGAAAAGGCGACTCAAAGCGCTGGAGCGAAGACGAAATATCGAGGATGTTATCTTACATTCAGACGCACAGGAATTTCGAAGTAAGTCCTCTGACTGTGACATAAAACATGCCGTTTTATTAAGACAACACATACTTCCAGAAACCAACAGTTCAATTGTTTTATAAAAAACTATTGAGCGAAACCAAAATAGAAGCTGGCTTTGGAGTTTGAGAAGCACAAATGGACGAAGGAAATGGAGATTAAGAAATTGGATCTGGAGATAAAGAAGGTGGAAAACGATTTTATTTTAAAAAAAAATGGAGCTGGAACACCAGGAAAGAATTAAAAAGTTTGAACTAGAACTTAAGTACAACAAATAGTCAGTGAAACACGTGGATTAATTAACAAATAAAGTATATATATTAAGCATTTAAAATTCAAACATCAAGTTATTAATTGCTTGTCGCTTCTGTTCAGGTGTTGTGCATCTTAGAGCAGATAGGGTTGCATTTGCTTCACCACCGTTCATTTGATCATCGTCAGGAACAGCAATTGGCCCGTCTTGCTCTTCGAGTAGAAGATTGTGAAGAATGCAGCAAACCAGAATCCACTTGGAAAACTTTTCTTGGCTATCACGGCCTTGAATGCGAATCCTCATTTCTTTTAGGCTCGAGAACTTTTCTTTAAGCAAGTTTTCAATCCGTACGCGAAATTGACTGTGTCTCTGGTTGAATCTGGCTTGGTCGCTGGGTTCCGCTGCTGTCGCATTGCTTCTATAAGGAGTGATTAAAAATTTGGCCAAAGGGTAGGCAGAATCCCCAGCAATCCATTCTTCTCCGCTAAAGTATTTTTCATGCTCCTTGAAAAGTTTAGAGTTCTTAAATATCTTTGCATCATGGTAGCTAAAGTATTCTCAATTGGTAGTCGCAGACAACCTGTACCTTGATAGAGTACACATGTTTCCGCGAAAAGTACACCTCATGGTTTTTTGATGGCTGTTCTGCAAGCTTTATTTCGCTACCATCAATGTACCCAATGCATAATGGCATCTCATGGAGGTTTTTTGAGACAAGTCGCTTTCGTTCAGCTGCATCTGGCCAGTAAATAAATTGAAATGGCTCCGAACACTCGGTCTGTAACAAGACCTTGAGTGCCGCCATCACCTACTCCAAACAAAGTTGCAACTTTCTTTCTCGATGCAGCTTCTCCAGACGACCCCAATCGAAAAAGTGCAATTGCTACCTGCAACTCAACATCCATTTGGGGACGAAATACGGATGACACAAAGCATGGGTCCGCACGGATCAGATCGACGATAGAATCGATCTGACACTTAGTCACTCGAAGCATTTGGAGAAAGCGACCATCATTAAGTGCTGGCAGAACATTGGCTCGCCAGTTGAGGGACTTGGGCACAGAAAACTTGGTTCCTCGCCGATAGCATGCAATTGCATTGAGATCCTCCATTAGCTCATCCATCACTTCATCGGCAGCGTCATGGTCCATTCCTAAAATTTTTTGTATGTAGTCATTTTTCTTCATCCTCGTATTTAGCTAGATATCTACACCTACCATCAATGCATTCTATTTCATGAAGGGACATGTCAATTTTCCGCGTAATCAAAGTTTGTTGCACACTTTGCCTTGGCATTTTTATTTTGTTTTTGTCTTGTCACAAGTAAAGTTTTGATACTTAAATAATAGATTGTCAAAACAGCTGTTTTCTACAAACCACAAGGGGCGCTCATTAGCTCGTGTGTGGTAAATTTTCGCTTTACCATTTTACGAGAGCTAGTGAACACCCTCATTATTAAATTAATTTTTGTATCGATAACGAAATAACTGCTAAACCGGTTTTTTTTGTGTTGCCCCAAGGGCTCCAGGGAGAAATAGGGCACAAGGTCAAGGAACCGACCGATTGCCAACCCGATCGCTTAGCGACGCCCAAAAATAGTTGCAGGGCTCTGGCGACCGAGTTGGGGCGGTATAACCTCCACCAGCCAAAGCCGAGGGAAACCTCTGGCCATCGCGGGACTCCCGCTTCGAGCCCAGAGACAGACAGGGCTGGAACCCTGTCGTTCCCGAACAGCATGCTGAACAGCAGTGGTTTGTCAGGTGACCAGCTATCTGCTACAAAAGGCAGATCGACAGGCGATGGGGATGTTGAACTCGCAGAAGCCGAGCTATTAGCAAGGTTTCAAGCGCGCCCTAGGATCGGAAGATCCCCACCGGTAGCAGAGCCATCCTCTGCACCGCCGATGATGATCGAAAACGTATTCCAGTTCCATGGAACTGCCAATACCGACGCGGTCGACACGCCAAAGCGGAGCAAGGAAACCCTGAGTCCGAACTGTTCGCAAGAAGCGAACAACAAAAAGCTGAGAGTGGGGATTCTGATTGACGAGCTGATTTAAACTTTTGCAGACAGGAAAGCCAAAACTGTCAGGCGTATCACCCAGGCGAACAGGGATATATTTGCCCAAATGAAGGAACTACAAGCAGAGATCAGTTCTAGGCTAGTCGAGAAAAAACAGGAGAATGGCACTCCCGCTGGCGCAGTTCAAAGCCGGAAATGCAACTGCACAGCAGTGCTCTACGAAGGAAAGAAAGTAGGCTGCAGGATGACCCAGTCCTCACCGCATACACCTCCTACACTACCCAGAACACCGGGATTGAACGAAGGAGGGCGAAAACAATGTGCGACGCAGACAACCCCACCGGAAAATCGCCAAGGCCGATCCAAGCCAGCAGGAAAGGCTGTAAGGAAACAGAGTGGAAAAAAGGCGCCCCAGCCCCAGGCAGACGGTGACAGACCAACGCAGGCAGGGAAGGATGTGGTATCTTTCCCCAATTGCCGATTCACCAGACCCAGCAAGCCGGGAAATCGAATGTGGCAGGAAAAAGTTGCGAAATCTGGCAGAAGGTCAAGCCATGAAACCGGCAGCCACCAAAGAAGGGAAGCAGACCAGATGCTATAGTCGTCAAATGCTCTGATCCAGCAGCATACGCAGAGGTACTGAAGGCAGTCCAAAGCGATAGTGCGCTCCAGACGTATAGGGTGAGGGTGTGCGGCATAAGGCGCACAGCAGATGGAGAGCTTCTATTGCAAATGAGCAAGAAGGGCGACGAGGCCACCAACCAGCTTGTTAAAGCTGTGGAAACGGCGATGGGTGATAAGGCTTCCGTTAAAGCGATCTCCGACAAGATACATGTAGAGGTCAGAGATATATCAGAATGGTCAACAAGCGAAGAAGTGCTCCATGCTGTATTCGCATGGTACAGAAGTGGGCATGACACTACGAAACAGTGTTTCAACTGCGGAGGCTCAAACCACACCTCAAAGTGCTGCAAAAACAGTCCTGCGTGCATACTATGCACAAGAAATGGAGTCCAAAACGCGGCGCACAACACCCTTAGCAGGGCTTGCCCGCTGTTTGCGAAGGCAATAAGAGCTAACGGTAAACATTAAGTTACTCCAACTTAACCTCAACCACTGCAGAGCGGCCCAAGATCTCGCTACGCAAACTGTTCGCGATCTAGGGATTGATGTAGCACTTTTCTGTGAGACATATCGAGCAATGCCGGACGGAGTCTGGATCCAAAACCACGGACAAGGAATTCAAAGACATGGAGCGGCAACATGGAGCTGTGGAAAACAGCTTTGGGTTATGTTAGAGCCAGATGTGGAGGCATTTACTGGTACAGCTGCTACCTAGCTCCCAGCCTATCAGTCGATGAATTTGAACGAATAGTGGACGAAATCGCGACGGATTCTCGAAGCCATGCGCCGACAGTAATTGCGGGAGACTTTAATGCATGGGCAGTGGACTGGGGGAGCATCAGAACCAACGCCCGAGGAAAAATCCTTCTTGACGCCTTTGCATCCCTTAACGTGACGTTGCTAAACCATGGAGGAAAGCAAACCTACTCAAAGGCTGGACGAGGTTCAATAATTGACCTAGCGTTTGCTAGCCCTCACCTCGCAAGAAGTATGACATGGGAAGTGTCCGAATTATACACCCACAGCGACCACCAAGCCATAGTGGCAAACTTTGGCGGACGCACTTCGGATGGAACTTTCAAAAGTGAAATAACACCCGCGGGCTTTATTTCACTTTCGGGTGTGGCGTTATTTCACTATTGAAAGTGAAATAACACCAGCGAGCTTTATTTCACTTTTGAAAGTGAAATAAAGCCCGCGGGCCTTATTTCACTTTCAAAAGTGAAATAACGCCACTAATGAGTGTGAAATAAAGCCCGCAGGCTTTATTTCACTTTCAGGAGTGAAATAACGCCCGCGGGCTTTATTTCACTATTAGGAGTGAAATAACGCCCGGGGCGATATATCACCTGGCGTTATTTCATGCCCCCTCTTTTAACGCCCACTGGCAATAATTCTCACTCATGAGTGGCAATAGTTCTCTTTTGCGATTAAAAAGATAATCTTAATAATTTGAAGGAGTGCGTAAGACTCTGCTGATGAAAAATATATTCACTTTACGGGGACGAAGTTGCTTCCTCCTCCCTGCAACATACATTAGACGACTTTAGAATACCCTTTTTACTTTACGAGTACTGGTATTAAAATAGATTATAGTGATTTTCAAGCAAAACAAACCAAAGTATAAGCTTATATAATAAGTGCGAATCAACTGCATTCGTCAAAGCAAAATAGCGCCCTGCGGGCGAAGTTTATTTATTTAATTATTTCACTAGAAATAAAATTTTACATATATATTGAAATAGTGGCCAACCAATTGATTTTACTGAAATATTTTAATATGTTCTTCAATTATTTGTCTGCAATATGGGCAGAGCAGTAAAGTATTATTTCACCTGGCGTTATTTCATGCCCCCACACTCAGAGATAAATGGCGTTCTGAAAGGCAGTCCCATTTTCTTACTTTTACACCCAATCCGTTCTTGATTTTTCCGTTCTTAAAACAAGACCACGTTCTCAAAAGTATACCAAACGTTCTAGATCGACGAACAAATTAAGAAAACCCGTTCTCAGTTTGGGTCTTAAAAAATGACCGACGAGTTCGACATGATGATGATCGCTAACAACCAAATATATTTAAAGTTTGTGATGAACTATGTTATATTATTACCAAAAAAACATGGCTAAGGATATAGTTTGAGTATCTAAATAAAAATATTAATCAGTTAAACTAAACAGAAAACAAAATGTCGTTCTAAAATCATGAACACTTGGTCATGGTTTGGTTCTTATTTTCCGTTTATAAAAGATAAAGTGAAAGGAAATGGAATATTGGAGTTTTGGACCACGGAGCAGTTGGAAAAATATAGAAAATGTTCAAAACATCTAAAAAAAAAAATTAGTAATAAAAAAAAAAAATATCCCACCACGCGGACTTGAACCCACGACCACGGCGCTCGAAAATAATATCCTACCCTCTAGGCTACGAGGCATGCTGATTGACCGTTGCCAAAATGCTTATTTACCACTGCTCAATGATTCAGGCTGAACTCTTTAATTCTCAGACAAGGTAAAAGTGAAACAGAAATATTTTTATGATGTAATAAAATTGAACCAATATGGCCGCTGTGCTTATTCTGCTCAACCTCTCCACCACTAGAGTATAATAAATACAGACACCAAAAATTCTCACACCTCTAAAAAAATGTGAGTTTTAAAATTTGTTTTTTTCTGGACTTACGAGAACAGTCCCCATTTGTTCTTAAAGCAAGAACGGAGCGTTCTTTAGGCCCTATTCTCTTTCAGCAAAAAATTTTTTTCGACTTTTTTTTTGCATTTTTTTATAGCTTGGACATTTGAAATTCGAAATACTTTAGAAGATATGGCCATTTTTGTGGGGTCATGTCTTCGCTAAAATGAGTAGTTTTTATGTTGCTTAGTTTTTGAACGCAACGGCATCAATTAACCACCGAATTCCGTTGAATAGTTAATGGACAGGCAAAAACAGGTTTGAATACACATTTGCAGAAACATATGAATACACATTTTTGCTAATTTTAGGGGTTGAAGCATTTTTCAACGCAGATGTTCGAATCAAAGCCGCATTTAGTTTAGTTTCGATTGAGTTGAATAGCGGACGCACGCTTGCGCTTACGGTTTGCGGAAAAGTACAGTTTTGAAAAAAATTTATTTTTGTGCGGTAAAATGGATAAAAAAAGTAATAAAACACGTCAAAAACCCGTAAACAAAGTGAACTATGTTCACTCGTGCTTATGTTGTCCAAAAATATCTAATAGTTAATATTTAACTAAATTAAATTTTGATAAATGTCAACGCGTAATAAGTTCAACAAATGCAACTGGCAAAATACCAACAACACCATGAGTCAGAGAACTCAATGCCCAAATGCTACAACAGCAAAACGATCGACGACTCTCCATAACACGCAACAACAACGCTTATTTTTCGATTGTGTCCCCCGACGCAACCACCGCAAGCAAAGCGACCGCAAGCTCTCATACCCCTACTCCGACTTGGAGCTCCCAATGCCCCCACACCGCCCCTAAGCCACCAATGACTAGCTTTTCGTCAAGTTCAACAACCACAACGATAACGCTGACCACCGCACAATCGACAAGCTCAACAACAACAACAGCAAGTATCCAGAAACCAACGTTCCCCACTAACCTACTTTCAAAAATGTCAACTCAGCACGACCTCCCGCAAATACACACAACAAAGTGCGACACCCACTACCCGTTCGTATGTGCAGACTGGCATCGATCGGTATGTACAAATAAATAAACGCAAATTAAGCCCGCAAAACAAAAAAAGCGGCAACACTCAAAGATAAACAAAACAAGCGATATACCTGTGACAAAGATCCCCTCACTGGAAATAGGTTCCAAATTCTTGGCCAACATTCCGATGCTGAGTGTGAAGAAAAACCCCAAATGCCCTAAGCCAAAGCCTCCACCCATTTACATAAGGGATAGCAACTGTGCGGCGCTAGTAGCAAAGCTTGTTTCGCTAATAGGCAACAACAACTTTTATATAACATCCGTCAGCAAAGGCAATATACGCGAAACAAAGCTCCAAGTCAACACCGAAGAAAAGTACCGAGCTGTCGAAAATTGCCTAAGAGCTGAAAAAAAGCTACTACACCTCAACTAAAAAGTAGAAAGGCCTACAGGTAGTAATCAAGGGCATTGAATCAAGTGTACCTGCAACCGAAATCGCTTCTGCCTTGGAAAAAGGGATTCAAGGTCAAGTCCGTTATTAACTTAATAAACAGGGACAAAAAACCACAGCCACTATTCAAAATTGAACTAAGCCCGGAAGACACAGCTCCAAAAAATAATGAAGTGCACCCAATTTACAAACTACCTTTCTTATTGCACCGCAGAATAACCGTAGAGGAGCCGCACAAACGCACAAACAATGCAATGTACCAATTGCCAAGAATTTGGGCACTACTAAAAGCCTACTGCACCCTGCGATCAGTTTGTGTAGCATGCGGAGAGCTGCACAACACTGCCTCATGCCCTGCTAACAAGGAGGATCCATCTGTCAAAAAATGCAGTAACTGTGGAGGTAACCACACTGCAAACTACAGAGGTTGCCCAGTCTACAAAGATCTGAGGCAGGATTAATACGCGCACAGAATTTGCCCGATCCAATGGAAACCTTAATCAGTTCACACCCTCGCAGTCGACCCCCTGAGTCTTCTTCACCAAAGCTACGAGATCGACCTTTGCCCAACGACTACAACCCAAGGTGTTTCTTTCGCCAAGCGCCTTGAAACTAGGAAATGACAGACCCGCACCCATATCGACGGTTTCATGAAATCCGAAGTGAGCCGACACTGCCATCAAAACAAGCGGAACAACCATCAAACTATGGTAGCTTAGAAACTATGTTTCTATCGTTACACCAGACGCTGAAGGATTTCATGGTATTTATGCAAAACGCAATGCAAAAGAACAAATGAGAACGAAGAATTCTCATTCAAATGCTCACTTCGCAACAATCCAAATAATGGCTCTCCTACGAGTTTCACTCTGGAATGCAAATGGCATTCC
>JAEIFV010001657.1:0-27693 GCA_018904265.1 Lordiphosa collinella | reverse complement strand
CACAGGTTGATGAGAACTGCGCGGAGTCGCTTCTCTGTGGTCAACCGTAAAAAACATTGGCACTTTCGCAGTGCGTGCACCCCTCTGCACTCGGCATCGAAACGAGTCGGTTCCGAAAAAAAACCCTTGCGGACGACAGGGCGTATAGTGCTGCGAATAGGATTGCGAGATTTGTTATGAGATGGCATGATAGTAAATGGAAGGCAAAACAAAAAAAATGAAACAGATAATGAAACAAATGTGGATGACGATTATGAAAAAACATGTAGTTAGTTAGAAGAGTCCTGGATGTTAGGATCTGATGGAAGCAGAATTAATTTTGCTATGGGTCTCCGAATGACCCCCCGCGTCGTACGTACATCGACGACTCGGACCTTCTCATCAGTCCCGGACTAGTGCTTTGATTCTCCCAGCGCCACTCATTGGTCGGAACATTATCCTTCTTAATGATGACCATGTCGTTACTTGGAGATTTCTAGTGGGAGATTGCCACTTTTTTCCTCTTATGCAATTCCTTGAGGTATTCGTCCTTCCAACGGAAGCAAAATTGCCGGTTGAGAGCTTTAAGGCGTTGCCATCGGTTGCGAATGGACATAACATTCTCTTGTATTTCTGGCTCGGACACTGCCAGAAGAGGACCACCTACTAAAAAATGGCCTGGCGTCAAGGCCAGTAGATCAGTAGGATCCTCAGACATAGGAGAATTCGGTCGAGAATTCAGGCAGGCTTCAATCTTGGATAAGAGGGTGGAAAGTTCATCAAATGTGTATTTGAAAGAAGAGGTGGATCTGTAGAAGAGAGTCTTAAAACTCTTTACTCCTGAAGAGAAGAGAATACGTACTATGCATCTTACACACCCTATTAATGGTATGAGAAAAAACTCTCCTGGCTAAGATTAAATGATTATCAACTTTCAAGAAAAGAATGCAGGCTGGTGACAGGAAATATTAAGAGATCGGCTCGCAATTGCGGTAGACTTACAGGAGTACATGTTGTAAAACTTGAGTCTAGTCATCCTTAAAGGCTTTATCTCTCCTAAGGATCAATTCGGTCTATCAGTGGTAACTTTGGTAGAGGGTCAAACTAAAATTATCTTAACGAAGTTATTAAGTAGGTAGGTAGAGGAAAGCGATTCACGTTTTAAAACTCTTCAGAGAACTGATCCGAACCGAACTGTTATTCTTGTGGTTTTCGGTTCGGTTCAGCATTTCTGAAAGGGAAGCCGATTCGGTCTGGGGTTCGGTTCAACAGCTGGAAAAAAGCGGTTCGGTTCGGTTCAAAACCGGTTTGCATTCCTGCTTTCCTAGTATACCAAAAGTAGACAGGGCTTCAAAGAACTTTGACCTTATCGGCGTGTCAAAGGTGGCTTTATAGTCAACAAAAAGGTGCTGAGTGTCGATCTGTCTCTCTTGGGTGTTCTCCAGAATTTGTCACAGTGTGAATATCAGATCTGTGGTGGTCCAATCAGTTCGCTCATTCTCTGCTTTAGACGTAAACATATGATGCATGATAGAACCTTAAATGCAATGGGAAAGGACACTGATCCCGCGGTAATTGGCGCAAACTGCAATGTCATCTTTTTTAAATATTGGGCAAAGTACACTTAGACTCCAATCTTCGGGCATGCTTTCTTCGCACCATATTCTGCATAGGAGTTGGTGCATGCACCTAACCAGCTCCTCACTGCCAGCCTTGAACAATTCAGCGGGGCAGCTTATCAGCGCCAGCAGATTTGTTATTTTTTTAGCCTTTTTTTGGCTAACAAGACTTCATTATGGTCCGGCGAGTCTATCACTATGCTATCGATTGGTGGTGTCGCTACTTCCCCAGGGGCGTCATTGTGTTCGTCATCACCTCCCAGCAGGTTGGAGAAATAGTTCCTCCATTTGTCTAGTGCCACTTGCGGATTTCTGACCAGATTTCCGTGCTCGTCCTTGCATAGTGTGACACTGGGCTTAAAACCTTCGGTTAGTTGCCTAATCTTTTGGTAGAGTTTTCGTGTCAGCACTTCCACTTCCTCCCTCATGCGCCTTTCCTGCTCATTTTTCTTTCTTCTGAAAAGGCGCTTCTCCTCTTTCCTTTTTTTCCGGTATCGCTCCTAACAGCCCGCGTTGCTCCAGACTGCAGAGTTCTCCTATACGCAACGTGCTGTAGCGTGGCGTCACTCATCGTACCATGACTGTTTTCGGGGAGTTTTCGGCAAATCCGAGAATCTCCTTGGCAGCCGTACTCATAGAGTGTGAAATACTCGATGAGTGCCGTCCGTCTCAATCTGGTTTCATGTAGACTGACGATTAGGGGACTCCCAGGTCGCTTTGTGGTCGTCGCGGTCTTTAAATCTGGTATTACTAATGACCATGTTCCGGTCCGAAGCGAAGTCTGTTAGCCTCTCTCCATTCTCGGATGTTTTTTCGTGCAGGCTAAATCGGCCGATAGTCGGGCGAAGAACTTCTTCTCTCCCGATTTTTGCGTTAAAGTCGCCTAGCACTATCTTGATGTCGTGGGGAGCCGGGGGAGCGCTCATATAGGTCTTCTAGGCGCTCATAGAAAATCTTTTTAAGCAGTCTGCCTTGACTGCAAAGCCGCAACCAAACTTGTTTTGAAATAATGTCAAATGTAGTAGATCTTCCATGGGGCGTTGGTTTACAATGTTCTCACCTTGCTTGACTATCCTAGGGGCTTCATAAAATCACATATTAATGCTTGGTGTGGCCTACAAAAATTCTTAAACGGTCCAAAGTCGTCAAAATGGTTATCCGCCAATATCTTGGAAATGGAATAACTTTGAACTTCCAACTCGTATTCAGCATGGGTTTGTCTACAGGAATTAGTGAAAGATGCTTGCTGTATAGAATGAATGAAAAATTGAAACAAAAGCGTATCAAAGTATTTTTGGTGCGTGGAAAATTAATTAGGCTGCCCTTTTGATGGCCCAGAATGATTGTATAAATCATTGCCACACACCAAAAAATGCTTGACCTTCACCAGCGGCTGGCCAAGGGGCAATTTGATGGCAAATATCAAATTGTAATTTATTCTACTCGACTGACTGTTTGCCTTTTGTTATTGTTGATGTTGTTGTGGTTGTTGCTGATGTTTTAGTGATCTTTTTTTGGGGAGGGTGTTAATGGCGTGGAAAACTTTTTGTGTCTGCTTGTGGATGTAATATGGATGTCTATGCAAAAATTTGTTGGCAACGAGACCAGGCGCCACCCACTCAATGCCAATTGTATTGTAAGGCACTGACTGACCACTCGACTCATGCTCGGAAATGTATTTCCATTGGGTTGTCATCTTTATTTTTAGCTGTTTTAAATTACTATTCCACACGCTGATCAAATAATAATCATAATTGATTTTTTTTTGTTTCGGGGCTTGTTTACATTTGAGAAATGTTTCGTATCATAAATTATATTCCCTAAGTAAGCAACTTTGTTGCCACGTTTCCATAATGTAAACACATTTCGTTTTATCAGCTTTTTTTTTTTTAATGCAACATATTAAATAATAAACTGTCCCAGTCCAAGTCCAGTTTCAAGTGGGGACACTGCCGACTCCCGACACCCGGCACTTCAATGTCTGTGTCAATAAACAGGAAATGGGTCAGGCGCGCACAAGCAATGAAAATTTGTTTTTGATGTTCCTTTTTTTTCCATCTTTGTTTATGCTTGTTGTTCTTGTTACACTTAATGGTCGACTCTCCAAAAGCAACAAGTTGCCAAAGTTGCAAAGCTTTTTTGTCTACATGAATAGAGAGAGCAAAAGTCCTGTTAAAAAGTTTAAAAGAGCTTAGGGGGCTAGACATATTTGTAATTTAGTGAGAAAATCAAAATCCAAATTTTAGTTTTGTAATTTTGAAGTATGAACTTGTTTTACATATAAAGGCTACTTGATGTGTTTTTGTGTGGGGTACTGTTTACGAGGTGTGTTCAAAAAGTATCGCGAATTTTGTGTTTTTTTTAAAATGATTTATTTATTCATGAATATCCATTTTGTCCCCTTCAAAGTAATCCCCATGAGATATTATACACTTGTGCCAACGGTTTTTCCAATCTTAATAAACACTTCAAAAAATCATTTTTTTTATCTTGTTCAGCTCCTCCTTCGATGCCGTCTTTATCTCGTCAAGCGTAGCGTAACGTCGTCCTTTCATGGGCCTCTTCAGTTTAGGGAACAAGAAAAAGTCACAGGGGGCCAGATCTGGGGAATACGGTGGCTGCGGCATCATTAGTGTGTTGTTTTTGGCCAGCAACGATGTGTGAGCAGGGGCGTTATCGTGGTGCAAAAGCCAATTTTTGTTCTTCCACAAATCCGGGCGTTTCTGGCGGATTGCTTCGCGCAAATTGCGCATAACTTGCAGGTAATATTCCTTATTGACCGTTCTTCCCTGTGGCAAGAACTCATGATGCACCACGCCCCTGCAATCGAAGAAAACTGTCAGCAAAACTTTCACATTCGACCGAACTTGGCGCGCTTTTTTCGGTCTTGGTTCGTGCGGCAGCTTCCATTGAGATGATTGAGCTTTGGTTTCCCGTCATAACCATAAACCCACGATTCGTCACCAGTTATGACCCTCTGGAGCAAATTTGGGTCGTCGCGGACAGAGTTTAACATCTCATTAGCAATGTTCATGCGATGCTGTTTTTGGTCGCAATTGAGCAATTTTGGTACGAATTTCGCGGCGACCCGTCTCATGCCCAAATCATTGATAAAAATCGAATGGCACGAGCCAATCGATATGTTTAGGTCCTCAGCAACTTCTCTAACGGTGATTCGACGATTGGCCAATACCATTTTCTCCACTTCATTAATTTTTTTCGTCTGTTGTTGAAGTGCTCGGGCGTCCGGCACGCTCTTCGTCGTTCACATCTTCTCGGCCTTCTGAGAACATTTTGTACCACCGATAAACGTTGCTTCGGTCCAAGGTAGCTTCTCCGTATGCCACAGTCAACATTCGGAATGCATCCGCGCACTTAATTTCGTTTTTCACACAAAATTTGATACAGGTTCTTTGATCCATTTTTTTGAATAGGTAAAAATCTAAGACGATCCAAAACACGTGCAAGCAAAGCAGCTTTCAACAATTAAGTGAACATTCAAAATGGCCGAGCTTGTCGGCATAAGTGAGAGGCATGAGTACCAACATAACGCCACAAAAAAATCGAAATTCGAATATACGTAACCCGCGAAAATTCAAAATTCGCGATACTTTTTGAACACACCTCGTATCTCAGCAGGACGCATCCCACAGATACGTCCCCTCTTCCAGGCTGAGGCAGTGCCCCTCACCAATCGAAGAGATGAATTCAGGAAAAAGAACGCAACGAACCCTGAGATACAGGTCCTAAACGAGGAGATTAGTAAGTTAGTCCTGGCTCGATGAGTTGGACAAAGGCACCAAAAAGCTGTGGAGCACCGTTAAACAGCTTACTACGCCTCGTAAAAACGACATTGTCACAGTTTCTTGCCAGTTTCTTCGCTGATAGAAACCTTAGCCTATCAGCCCCCAAGACCTCAGTCACACTTCTCATAACCTGGCTGTTCACTTTCGCTAAGAACTCCGAGGGAGTTAAAAAGAAAGTGCGGAGCAGGAACAAGGTCCAAAAAGCACTCGCAGGAAGCACTTGGGGAAAGAAATGGAGTCGCTGATCACAACCTACAAAACTATTGGTAGGTCTATGGTAAACTTTGCCGCTCCTGTCTGGTCTCCATCTTTAAGCGACACGCAGTGGCGCAACCTCCAGTTAGCGCAAAATGCTGCACTGAGGGTAACCACAGGCTGCCACACCATGTCGCACACAAACCACCTCCACCAAGAATCAGATGTGCTACCGGTCCGCAACCACAATAAACTGCTCACTCAGCAGTTCCTCATCAGCTGCTTCTGCGAGTCACTCCCGAACCATGCTTGCACTATCTTCAGCATGTCCAGACGACCGCAAGCTGTTAGGTTCGACCTGAGAACCGAGCTTACCCCTGCTCTGCAACACCTGGGAGAAGAACGCCCCACACCAGCGAATTGCGCGGAAGCGAAAAATCACCACAGTTGCCAACGCCATCTCCTCCTACCAGGACAATGTAGTTCTCGGAGGAAGAACAACCCCCCAAAGCAAAGCAAATGGTCGCCAATTTCTTCATGCGAATGGGTCATGAGGCCACTGTTCCGCTTGAGCAACATAGGACGGACAATTCTGAGAGGTACACGACCACTTGTTTGACGGAAGTCTTCGCCGAAATTCGCAAAACCAACCGTCATTCTCCATTATGACAATTGGAGCTCTTACACATCACGTCACATAAGTGACTTTTTGATCGGGTCATCCGTCGTACAGCCCTGATCTAGCTCCCAATGATTTCATCAAAAACAAACTGCTTGGTGAACGTTTTTCTACGCTTTACGAAGCTGTTGGTGGGTTTAAAACTCATGTTTTTTGGAAATGCCTCAATTGTAGTGAAAAAGTGCTTCGAAAATGGAGAATATTTTGAAAAACAATAAAGACACTTCCGTTGCGCGGGTGGCTCAGCGGCTAGTGTGAAAAAGTTTTTTCTTTGAATAAACTTTACACCCGGTCACCCCTCTCTGCTGTTGGCGCCAGCTTTGCAGTAATTAGCGATGAAAAGCTTCTCAAACTGCCGTTCGGATTCGGCGTTAAACTGTAGTTCCCTTTCTCTTGTGCGAAAATTAAAAGCTCTCAAGCCAAGAGATTGAGAGAGGCTCGGCTTTGGCCCTTTGGGGCTGTGTCAAGCCATTTTTACCTTTACCCCACGTATGAATCGGAATACTGCTACGAAAAGGATGGAAAACGATCTTTTATATCACAAATTCATAATTCCAGGTAAAAGTACTAAATTTAATTTTCGTTACAAACTCGGCATACCCATTTCTGAAATCAGTGAAACTATTTTTTATTAGCCATTGAAATTTTTAAGCCATTTATTACCCGAATCTATTAAATCTCATCCCAGTCACATGCATTTTGATAAAGAAAATTCTAAATGAATGTGATAAGCACCCAACCTAACACCACAATTTCCAGTTTATTAATTTTTTTATTCCGTCCACGTGTCGTGTCTACGTAAATGTTTATAAATATAACAAGCAGACACCAGCAGCCATTGCATCATTTGTTTGCATTGAAGGCGGTCAAGAAATTGTGTTTGTGTACTAAATAGACTGACTCACATTTGTAAACAATCTAAGTCATCGTCAACATTTCTTAGCAACATATGCATATCAGATTTTGTGTGTTTTTTAAAACATAAATTTAACTGAACGACGCACCCAGTGAGCTCATAAATTAGTAGGCCAGTGCTGGGTTCATGCAAAAAAAAAAAGAAAAAACATAAAAAACAGGCACTATAAATTTTAATGTGTTTATAAATAAGCAACCACAGGCGGGAACTAAATAATTAAAGCAAAAAAAAAGAAAAAAACAAACCCAATAAATTATAAATCACGCATTCCCAAACAGACATGCAAAATAAGTTGCTTTAATTAGCCAAACTTCATTTTGAAAGCGCGCCAAAAACGAAATCGAAAAGCTTTGCCCTTGGCAACATGCTGCCGCAACATCAAAGGTTGCCAAACATTCGAAGCCGGCTCGCCATGCGGCCGCCAAGAGAAACCATAACACAACACACAACAGCGAGAGCGGCGCTGGCAACATTCGTGCAGCATCATCATTATTATCGCGCTATTGACGTCGTCGTCGTTGCCGGCCGCCTTCATTCGGCTATTTTGCTTGGGTTGGCTTCTTTCAAGTTTTGCCGTAGTCAGTCGCAATTTTACACTCGTGGTGTTGAGGCACGTGCGCGCGGCCAACGAGCTCTTCCCCCAAAATAGCCGTTACAAATTTGTAAAGTTAAACGAAAATTCTACTAACCAAACTTTGGAACTACCAAAAACGAACCACGAAGTGCATGTGTCGTTGAACGTGTGTTTTATTGGCAAGTGCTGGTGAAATTTGTATGCCCCAAAACACCTGGAGTGACAGCATTTTCGCCTAATTCGTGCCCAGCCAATGCTAATTGGCTTGATTTGGCCAAAATAAATATCAAGTTTCAATATTTGCCGTGCGTCCGAGAATTGTGTGTGTGTTGTAGCCCAAGCACTGAAAATAAAGTATTTTTGGCAACAGTTGTCTTGCGGAAGCCTCCTTTTAAGAGGAAGTGCTAAAGAATCGACGAGAGCTAGAGCCAGAGAAATTTGCATATTTGCATTTTAAATTGGAAACCTACTAAAAGGTGAGTGGCGCCCATAAACAAAATAAATAAATAAATGAGATGTTCGAAATGAAGCAAAATTCATAATAACTAATACAAATCTGAAATAAAATTTAAATGATTTTTATTTTGAAAATGAAGCAAAAAATATTTCGCTAAATCAGCCATAATGTCTTATTATTTGTAACATTTTGTTACTTGCACAATAGCATAAGCTCTCTTTAGAACTTAGTGTTAGAATGTCATACATAATTAACTTAATTAGGTGATGATCTTGCCATGGAGAATCAGTGCTTAAAGTAAATGATATACTATTATATGTTTTGCCCAGTTCTGAGTTCAAAAGGACTTAGGACTTTCAATCGATCTTAGAAAAAACCACTAAGAAAGTCGGTCAATACCGATTGTAATATACTCTGTCCCAAGAAAAGTGTCTGTTCAGTAAATCTGCAGTAGCAACAGATTTCGCTGATTGATAAACAATTCTGATTACTAAACATGTCCAGAAGATACTTGGTTTTTGAGCTTTTAATTTAAAGCTCAAGAACTAATAGTTTTTAAAAGCTTTTTTACGGCTAAGGTTACCGCCAATAGCTGTCGAAGGTGTCGACTTTTTTAACTTTATATTGCAGCCAAAGTGAATGTTAGCAGGCTCAAGGTCGAGGCTTGATTATAGTTCAATAATCAACCAGAAAATTCAACAGAGAATACATTTGAACAGTAGATGTGGCTGTGTAGACGGCCGTTTCGGCTGCCGCAATGGCAAAAGTTCTTCGTCAGTACACTTTCAGTTGCTGTCACACCAACAAGCCAATTTGGAAAATCCTATTTGTATTACCCATTCGGCGAATAAATAGTTGAGAAAATCCAACGATGCACAAATTTGCAACTTTGGGAACTTTCAACTTGCTTTTAAGCTAAAAAAATTCCAAGTGTACAAATTGCACGAAATTTTCAACGTAGCTTTAAAGGGCTTTGCTCTTTTAGGGTATCTGAAGGTATATGCATTGGCATTGAAAGGTTGTTCAATGTATCTCTGTTTTTTTTGGCCACTGTTTTGAATTTCTGAGAAAATTCGGCGGAGTGTGCTTAAAGTGTGCCACGATTTTGTTGTGTACATTTATTTTTAGAAGGGTGTAAGCTTCCTTTTGTAAAAATAGCCAATGGTATAGCCAAGGTATTTAAGGTTTTATAACAAACATCACGGCGAGCCAATATATTGCAGCGTTTAACTTTATATTTCAGAGTTTGAAAAACGATTATAAAACCTTACAAATGTTAAGTATTTTGTCAAATAGTAGCAGTAGTAGTGTCTTTATTTTCAGTTTAGATTGCCCATTTATACTAACATCATAATATTATAAGCCTAAAAATGAAGTGAACTGGTTTACATCGCATTGGTTTTTAAATCGTCTTCCGCTCACCTTAGATCTATCAGGTGCTACTTTTGTAAATACACCTGGCTGCCCGTGTTGTCCCCAGATATCAGATCGTTCACCTTGTATGGTGGAAAAGTGGTTTGGTGTTACAATTTAGTATTTTGTATATTTGCCGTCAAACTTTAGACTAAGCGTATGCTTAGAATGTATGTTGTTTGTGAAATGGTCCAAAAACCGCGAAATTTGCAAGATTATACCGTTCTTCCGATTGCAATGAAACTTTTGGGAATGGTTGAACCCTTGCGTGGGAAGTTTTCTAAGTTGAAGAAATTTGCCGAAAATGGTAAAAAAAAAAACGCGAAAATTGCAAAATTTACGTTTTCGATAAGACTTTGTGGAGAAGTTCGACGATTGCCCGAGAAGCTTTCCAAGTAGAAGAAATGGGCGAAAAATGGTAAAAAAAACCGCGCAATTTTGCAAAATTTTTGATTGTGATGAAACTTTGGGATTGGTTCGACGCTTGCCCGCAAACGTTTCTAAATTGAAAAAATGGGCGGGAAATGGTCCAAAAACCGCGAAAACCCTTTGCGATGAAACTTTGGGGAATGGTTGGAAGCTGGCCCGAAAAGGTCTCTAAGGTCCAAAAATCGCGAAATTTGCAAAATTACCTTATGAGTATTTATGCTTGTATTACATAATGCTTATATAACAATGGAAGCTGTAGCTTACACGGTCCAAAATATTGTGAAATTGTCTAATTTTGGATTTGAGCCTGGGCTATTGTAAAGATTTGATAAAGGGCAATTGTAGACAGGTAAATAGAAACTATACGGTAAACTAAACGGTCAAAATAGTCACGAATTTTGCAAAAGATTCATTAGTTTAGATTATCAAGAAGATGGGTAAAAAGTAAAACTGGCAAATAAATCGATTCTAGAATCGATGTGTCGATTTTTTTCCCTGCGTGAGAAACATCGATTTAATTTTTGAGAATTGATTAAATTCGAAAAAAGTTCCACCACTACTTGGAGAAGCGAAGCCGTCGAATTTCGTGCTAAAGGTCTATTCTCAGGAACAATAAACTTAATTTTTGTCAGAGTACCTCATATAAATAAAACACCATTGCACAGCTGTTAGAGCTTAAAACTTTTCAACAACTGTCTTATTCATACGAAACATTGTGACAAAAATAAAATTTATTGTTCCTGAGAACAGGCCTTAAGGGTAATAACAAAATTGTAATAAATTACAAAAATGGGTGGTCAAGCAATATGCCAAAAATATGAAAATATTTATAGTACCTGTGTATATATTCCACAAATTTACTTAATCACTTAAAAAGAGCACACTCGATGATTCATTATGAGTTTCCAAAAGCAGTTCTCATAACGCTTTCTTGGTTTCTTTGTGTCATTATAGAAGACAAGTTAACAAAATATAGTTGAAGAACCAATGAAATACCTTTCGCTCCCAAATCAGTTTGCCCACTTGATTATTTTAAAGCATGTTTCTAAGGTTATCCAGATAAATTTTTATAACAAGTTGACTTCAATTGCAGCAATTGAACACAACTGAAAAAAACGGCGTTCGACGTCTCTCAGCTTGAATTTATAAGGCTCACAATATCCCACCTTTTGGATCATTCTTAAACAGATATTTATTACCCTGTAGTTCAGCTGTTGGCAAGGCATTACCAGGCCTAACGACCTGATGCATCACTGAACGTCAGTCGCTTCGCTAACGACAAGTAATGCATCACAGCGCTCGTGTAGTACTTGACCTATAGTGTGCACTTATCACACTAACTACTGGTAATGCAGGGTCGGACCGATCGGTACGTTTTCCGGACATTTCCATACAAAATTCGATAGGAAAAAACTTGGCTGGTGGTTGGTTTGGTGGCAAGTGCTCATTACAAAGAGACAAGAGATTCTTTAATGCCGTGTGAGTCATTCCCAATGCTTTTGCGAGGTTTTCTTGCGTTCGGCACGAGGGTTCATCAAGTATGGCAATTCAGTTTCCTCCAAATTTTCTGGTCGTCCTTCGCGCTCTTTGTCATCGGTATTAAAATCACCACTTCTATGCAGAGGTCGCAACGACCGGTCCTCTCATTGCAGTTGTCTAAAAAAACCGGTTTTGTGCGGACGGAAGCAACCTTTAACTATGCTCTCTGATAGTGTTCGGTTGGGTGAGGAGAGAAACATATTGGTTTTCGTTTTTTCGCTCATGGTCTTTTGCCAACCTATTTGCAGAGACCGCTTGCTGAAAAGGTCTTTTTTGAATGTATGCTATCAGTGTGTGCTAATTAGGCTACCGATATCAACGCACGTTTGTATGTATGCGACAAGCTATGTGTGCTCTCTCATTCTCTCTCGCACTGTTACGCTCTGCTCCACTTTTTGTTCACAGCAACCTTTTTGAAATAACATTTGGTCTCTCGGTCTTCAAATAACTCACACTTTGGGACCGCTTGACTGAAATGGGCCTGTTATTGCGTTGATGTCAGACCGACCAGCCTGAGGGAACAACAACAGCCGCTTAACAGCGAGCGCGAGAGCAGCACACAATCGGTTGAGGGAAGACCAAGCCCGTTTTATTTTTATTTTTCGGTTGCGGTCGTGAGCAAAGCAGACCGAAAATATGGGTTGAGAGTTATTTACGTGCTATGCTTCTATGACGTCTATAAGAAAACTCTGTGGAAATCGATTAAGCTTCTTGCAGCATTCGATCAAATAAGAGCAGAAAAGCCAACTTTGCCGCAAATTGTGTTTTGTTGGAACAAAAGTTGACATATTCGGAGCACACAAAAACAATGTTGATTACCCCTCTAGTACTGCCAACCAACGCTGTATCAACGTTCCGTCAACAATTTTGTGACTGTCGTCGACCCACCCTTATACCCCTTACAATGAGTTCAACTGACGTATTTTGCAAGGCGATGTCTGCTAAATACGTTAACGACTCTCCAGGCACGCTAGGTCGACGCAATGCCATGCAGGAACCGACATGATCGACGCTTGATAGACGAAATGCCATACATGAGCGACGCTCGATTGACTAAATGCCATGCAGAAAAGTGACAATCGTTGTCGTCACGACGCATCACCGTACAAAGAGCAACGCTGGGTTGACGCAAATACTGTGATTCGATTTAATACGAGAGACGCCAACCTTAAGAAAGTCCTTTAAAACTTTTCGTACAGAAATAACAATATTTAATTTGGTCCTATGGTCCGTATTTTATAAGACCTAAGGAACTATTAACCAAGGTTCTTAACAATTCGTGAGGTTTGCAAAGTATAGGATTCGGGCCGTGAACCGAAGCTAAGATTTTATGATGGGCTTAAACACCTGGACTGAAGCTTCTTATGAATTTAAGAGGATTGCAGCCTTGGTATTTACCATTTAACCTGAGCCAGAGTTCAATCTTGATATTTCCGTAGTCCACCGAGTTTTCTTATAACTGCAAGTATTGCTCATTTTTACGGTATGACTTTGTTCTTAAACTTGATTTGGCATAGAGAAAACTGCTTGATTTATGGAGGAAGTGTATTCAAAATATGTTTATAAAGTTAATTATGCAAATATGAATAGAAAAGTACTTCAAGGAGCCTTAATTTTAAACAATCCAATATTAAATTTTAGTTATTCGCTAGGTACATCAGCCCGATTTTCCGACAGCGAAAATTGGTTATTTCTTTTACGTGGATTTCCCTGTTTCAAAATTTGGCAGGGAAAGCCTTATCTTGTCATAGATTACCACATTTCTTTCCCAAGTCCAATTGCACATTTCTAATTAAGCTCGGTGACCTGCCCCAATGATGTTTTCCCCTCCCCTAACAGCAACTCCCTCACAGCTGCGCCTTGATTACCACTTGGTTGCTGCTGCTACTGCTGCTCCCTTTTTGCTACTCAATGTTTTATTGGCCCTTTTGTACTGCTACCAGTGTACTTCCCTGGCATTGGCATTGGCATTGTTAAACAAAACTGTAGATTTATGTACTAGATTAGCTCGTCAACAACAAAGGGCAGGTCGTAGGGACATGCTCAGCCCAAGTTTTGGCATTATGTCTATAGGCCGAAATCCGCTTATTAATGAGCTGTCAGAGTGGGGCATAAAGGCGCTTTAAAGATGACACAACCAGTAGGTGCTGGCTCACTCATCAATTAACGTTAATGTCGCTACGTCAACTTGCGTGTCCTTGCCACACTTTTGTCAATCAGCAGCTGACCATGCAAATACACATTTCATATTCATAAGCCGACAGAGTGTGTCTAAAGCGTCTAAAGTCGCCTCAAGTAGGTAGAAGAAAATCGTTAAAATCCATTTGGTGGAGCCGAAAAAGCACGAAATGACCTTCAACGGAGCAAAGATTCCAGCCAAATGCACGACGCGTCGTTATTCCTGGCTTTTTTGGTTTGTTTTATTTTGCTTTTTTGGAGGCTCATAAATAAAAAAGTAGACGGACCCAGGCTCCAATGCTCAGGTGCTTGCCATCGCGCATATTTTTAGACATTTAGCAACACACTAAAAATACATTTCTTTATTCATCCAAAAAAAAAAAAAAAAAAATAAAAGGGAAAAGGAAAAATAAAGCCCTGCAAAATTCGAGGAACACAGAGAATCACTTTTTGGATCCATATAAATGCTGAAGTGCACAAAAAAAATAAGCACACAGAAAACAGCAAGAAAATAGACATTAGCAAAAATAACAGAAGACAGTTGAAGTATTCTTTGTCAATGTTCATGCTTGGATACCCTTCGAAATTTAATCATTTAATTGGGTGCATTTCAGTTAAAATATTATATACATTTGGTTCAAACATTTCTCAAATGTTTTGGCTACAATTTTTCATGCCAATGTCTACTGCACTCGTGCAAATTTTTTTTGAATGGTCACAGAAATTGAACATGTGCTTAAAAACGGAACTCATTTATATATATAGGAATTTGTATATAATTAAAGATTTTCATAACCTTTTAAAAGGGGGAACGAAAATCTTTGAGTTGAGTAAAGTTCTGAGTTTTGCTAAAAGCTGGGATGCAAACCGCTCGGAAAGAGGGACTGGTTCGGTTTAGTGGTTCACACAGTTTTTCAACCGCCGGTTCGGTTCATTAAATGGTTTTTGGAGCTAACTAACCCGCGATTTTGGTTCGGTTTAGTGTTGTTTGCTTTTTATTAATTATATATTGAATAAAGGGATCATTCCGTTTCCAAATTTCTGAATATTTTGACTTTATGCACACTTAAAAACACCTCGGACAAGCCTTTTCAAGCTCCACTCAGGCTTACTCGGCTTGCTGAAAGCGATCCTCGACAAGCCTTTTATGCCATTTTTTTGTGTTTTAAAACTTAAAAACAACAACATGCCAGTTGGAAAGAGAACCGTGTGAAAATTCCAAATGCAAAATTTGCTATCTCGTTTTTTATACTCTGTACCAAAGGTACATAGAGTATAATAAGTTTGTGCAAAAGTATGTAACAACCAAAAGGAAGCATCTCCGACCCCATAAAGTATATATATTCTTGATCAGCATCAACAGCCGAGTTGATATAGCCATGTCCGTCTGTCTGTCCGCATGAACGCACAGATCTCAGAGATGGTAAGAGATAGAGGTTTGACATGTATAGGACTTATGCTTCTTATACTTGCAGGCAGATCAAGTTTATTTTCAATTTTTGAACCGCCCCCTCCCGCCCCCGCAAATTGGGAAAAACGTCATATCTCGCACAGTTTTATAGATAGAAGGTTCGTTCCTTGTGGACATATTTAGTGATCAGGATTATTTATCAATCCGCCGAAGGAATGGTAAAGATCGGATGAACGGTTGTCGAGTTATAAGGAAAATAAACAATTATGGGCAGCACCGGTCGCACTTCACAGGTACAGAGTATGTTATAGTCGGGCTTGACCGACTTTCTTTCTTGTTTTCTCTCCTTAGTTGTTGTTTTTTGCGTGCCTGTGACTAGGGATGCCGGAAATAATATCGAAAAATCGATTAACTAAAAAAAGTTTTTCTCACTAGAACTTCTTTTTCGACCGATCATTCATACTGCAGCTATATGCTATAGTCATCCGAATTTGATTAAACTTTGTAGAAATGTGTTAAAGTATATAAAATAAGAATATGCCAATAAAAAGGACGTATTTCATTAATAACAAAAAAGTTTTCCTCACTCGAACTAGTTTTTCGAGCGATCGTTCCTATGGGAGCTATATGCTATATTCATCCGATTTCGACCAAAACTTGTATAAATGTGTAAAAAAATATAAAATAAGTGTATGCCAATGATAAGGAGGCTTGCATTAAAAACAAAAAAGTTTTTCTCACTAGAACAAGTTTTTCCACCGATCTTTCCAATGGCAGCTATATGCTTTAGTCATCCGATTTCAACCAAACTTTGTAGAATTGTGTAGAAGTATATACAATAAGTGTATGCCAATGATAAGGACGTTTGCATTAAAAACAAAAAAGTTTTTTTCACTAGAACTAGTTTTTCGACCGATCGTTCCTATGGGAGCTATATGCTATAGTCATCCGATTTCGACCAAATTTAGTGAAATCATAGTAAAGGATAGTAAACTAAGAAATACGTACTTTGGTGGCGTTTCCATTAAAAACAAAAAAGTTTTTCTCACTAGTTTTGGATAGAAGGAATCATCTCCGAACACATAAAGTATATATATATTCTTGATCAGCATGACAAGCTGAGTCGATTGAGTTTTGTCCGTCCGTCCGTCTGTCTGTTTCTACGAGAAGAAATTTTTGTCGGAACTTCGCGGAACGGATGGCTACTTCTTGTAGCTGCCAAAGGCGTTTTCTGTGTCAAGTGTATTAATAATTCGTCACAGACGAAGTTAGCATTGTTTTTTTTCGATTTTTACTATTTGAAAACACAAAAGATTTTATTGGCCAGAATCTTTTATTTTTTGAGTTTACAATTAACTGTTTGTGAGCAAAAAAATCAATTAATTGAGAATGCCAAAAAATTCCAAGAACGCCAAATAAGGCGTTACTTGGTACTTTTAAAGGTACGGTCACACTTTTCCTCAGCTGTTTACAAACAATAAAATTAGGATATCAAATTACAACAATAAAAAAATTTAGTATATGAAATGCAGATCGGTAATGCCCAACATGGCGAAGCCAGGTGTCAGCTGTCCCCCTCTATTACAGATTTGTACCAAGTTTTCATTTATGCATCACAAATTGCCTTGGATGAGGAAGGCAGAGCATACAAGAAGCAGACGCTAGCGTCTCAGTTGCCATATTTGAAAGATTTGCTTACGATATGAGTACACTCAGAAAATTTTTTTTTTAGATTTCAGAAAATCTAGCCATAAAATGGTTTTGCCCTTAATTTAAGGAAATTTTCCTAAATTGGTGAAATTTTGAACTGAATTTTAAAAAAACTAACCATTAAAATATAAAAAAAAAAATATCCTAAAAATAAAAAAAAAACAAAATAAAAAAAAGATGCACTCGTCTTTACCTAAAAACAAGAAAATAATTTCCTAAATTTTAGGAAAGATGCTTTCAGTAACGAACTTCGCGTTTGACGAAAAAACGCGAACAGCTGTTCAATAAAATCCACATGCTCAGAGAAGTTGGCAACGCGACGACGCCCGTATGGATTTAACCACCCCCCTGTTTGCTTGTCAGCATACTAGTCGTAAAACGCCTGCTGAAAAAATTTTGCAAGCGATTTTACAGTGATGTTTTCATATGGAGATTTTTTTGCGAGCGCTTTTTTGCGTTCTCCGTACTAGGCTTAAGCCATATAGCATAAAAGTTCTCCCAAACAAAATCGCCGTGTAGTCTGGTTGCTGCAGTCAGAACTGAAACTGTACCAGAACACTGTTTAGGTTGTTTTCGGTTCCAAAAATGGTCCCTTTGGCGCTTCTTCCTTAGTCTAGTATTTTCCATGAAAATAGATATTCAAGGGGGGTTTAACCCCCAAAACCCCAGGCCACTGCTAATGTAAAATCGAAGGTTCAAATTGAAATATTCGCTTGCCGTTACTCATCTTGTTGAGTTGAAAAGGCTTTGCCTACAGCCATGACTATTTCCATAGACGAAATATTGTCCCCCAAAAAAATAGAAAGTGTCATCGCAGCCCGAGACAACTATCACATCTTCACTTTATCAAAGTCAAATTGTTAATCATTTCAGTACCAAAGCCTGATTAAGTCAATGTACCCTACGCAAAAGCATTCAAGCAAATGAAGAAAAACAAAGACTCGTTCAAAAGAAAACAATATGATAAACTTGTATGTGGGCATGTTAGGAATGTGAATTCAAGTACCAGAAAAAAAAAACACATTTGGCAAAGTAACACACAGTGAAAGAGAGCGGGACACAAATATCATAAAAATAAAAATGAAATAAAATGGCATAAAAAATGCAACAGTTCAGTATGAAGTCTTCTTCTTTAACAGCAGGGCCAAATGTTGCTAAGATGAGCATGAGCCCTGGGCAACAATTTGAGGCGGAAAAACTTGGATTTGCACCACACACACACATATAGAGTCGAATTTTAAATGAGTCAGCCAGAGTTCCTGGTAGGCCTCCCCTCAATAAATGCTGGTCAGTTGCTCAGTTTTTTGGTGCTTGTCCTGGGGCCTCATCGGTCGACACTTGGCTAGGTTTTAATGCCCTGTCCAAGGTTAACACACACACACACTCGCACGTAATGATGAGGGCCAAAGAAGTGCACAAAGCTGAAGCAAATAGAAATGGAGAAATACAAATTGTATAAAAAATACAGGAGGAGCAGAGATAAAAGCGTAAATAGAAGCGGGGCACGAACATGTTTGGGATTGCCCGACATGAGGGGCACTCATGCTCCTTGTGTGAGCTATTGAAAGTGCGAATGGGCACGCCAACTCGCCACCTACGCCCACATCCTGGCAAGCGACCACAGTTTAAACAAACTGCTCAAGCTGCCTTTGGACCTGTCCATGCTCATGTCCTTTTTGGCCACGACAGCCCCCTGTAAAAGTTGTCACCAGTTGCCTGTCTGCCTCTCTCTTAGCGCTCGTTTGTAATATAGCAGTCTGTCTCGCTCTAATGCCACTGACTTTGCGTGTGTGTAATGAATTTAAAGTTTGCTTCGCATACATTTTTCATACGCTTGCGAAATTGTTATGGTTTTTAGCCGCCACCCACCTCCCAGCCATCAGGCAACTCATTCGCCATTAAGTGGGTGAGTGGGTGAGTGAGCGCGGGTGTGTGTGTCCTTGTTACCCACACGAGACCTGATTATTAATTTGCAATTTCTGCTAATTGCCTGGGCTCTCCTCTGCAAACTCAGGTACTGCGACAACTTGAATTATTTTCCAAGTACTGTCAGGCAATTGCGCTACAGTTGCTGTTAAAGAGATAAGCTTAGATTAGATTAGCCGGTCAACTGGAGGCAGGGGAGTAGCTGCAAAACTTAAAAACATAATCAACCTTCTGTTTGTTCTACTTATGAGATTATTGTGGCTAACCAAAAACATCTTGAAATTGGCTGATCGCTGGGAATTTTGCATTTTATGCTTCCACTTGAGTTAAGTTAAGCTAAAAATATCTTTTGGAATGCTTTTTATATAGAACTATTATTATGTTATTGATGCTGATTCGTTCAGACAATTTGATTAATGAATTGAGTTTAAACTATTTTCCATGCAACTGGTCCTACCGGCAGAATAAATATATGAGATACCAACTTCACATTACCAACCTACAAATTAAACACGTCATACCCAGTTTTTCTTGATAGAGGCCTGTATCCAGCACTGCGGAAAATTCATGCAAGGGATTTGCTAAAAATTTTGAGTATGTGGAACCCAAGTAAAATAATTTGGCCCTATCATCCAAAAAAAATGAATAATACACTGTAGTATCAGTCGTCTTTCTTATAAAGCCACAACTTAAATCTTACGTGAAGTTCTAAGAAAAAATTGCAACACACATTAAAATTACACATTAGTAAAAATTGACTTAACCAAAAGCACACAACAAATAAATCACTTGTGGTATTCCTGAAAGTGATTTGCTTTCGATTTTGATTTGCCTTGGATTTCGTTATTCGTTCGTTATTATTTTTCTCTGGTCAGACCTTTTCTTAAGTTTGGATCATGTGTCTGGTCTCCATACTACCAACAATTTCAGGATCTAATCGAATCTGTACAGAAACAGTTTTTAGTTTTCGCCCTCCGTGGCCTAAATTGGGATTCTAATTTCAATTCATAATGTTCACTAATCAGTTTGACTGAACTTTGTTAAACTATAAACAATAAGCAAGTTTTTGTGTCTAGGCTGTCTCCGGAAACTACATGCGAGTCAATTGCAGCATATATTGCTAACAAATGCTCAGCAATGGTTTCCATTTCGAAGTTTAGTTTCGCCCAGCCTCGGGATGTAGCTTCGTTTAAAATTAGTGTTCCGTCTGAATCATTCCCAATTATATCTGACCCATCATTTTGGTTGCCAGATATGATTGTGCATGAGTTTAGGCAAAAAAATATAATAAGGTCAATGCCCGTTAGCTTGCCAGGGATCCAAAAAACTAGTTCCGTCCTTCTGTCCTCTTATTGCCTATCAAAATGTTAGGGGTCTTTTATCTAAGCTCTCTACATTAGTTTTGAATAGTGCATCATTTGAATTTGACATAATTGCATTTTCAGAGACTTGGTTAAATCCATTTCTGATTGAGAAATCTTGTCAAATGAATTTTTTATTTATCGACATGATCGACCGGCTCGCAGAGGTGGAGGTGTACTTATCGCAGTTAAGTCCAGCCACCGATCCGAACTGATCACTGTTAATATGCCTGTAGATGTTGAATTTGTTGCCGTTAAGGTAACTTTTCCTTCATTTTCGTTATTTATTACCTGTTCTTATGTCCCAACTTCTTCCGATAGTCAAGTTTATATGCACCATATAGCTTGTATTAATAATGTTTTTACCCAATTAAAAGACATCGGGCGTGGCGTGTTCACCAGCATAAATCAATAACCAAAAAGCATAAATCTCCCCCAATATTATCCCATTCTCGGATACTTATGTAAGCCGATGACGTAAAACTTATTTTATCTTTTAACGACTCTAAGTATTCTGTTGGATTGCAAGATGATCTCAACTCTTTGCGGGCTTGGTGTTCGGTCAATCATTTACACCTTAATTGCTCTAAGTGTATGTTTATGACTTTCCATCGCTGCAAACCTTTGCTGGTTTCCTACACGATTGGTAATGAAGCCTTGCAACGTATACCGGATGCCGTTGATCTTGGAATTCTTTTTGACCCCAAACTGAGTTTCAATAATCATATCTCCTCTATCGTTAATAAGGCAAATGGTGTATTTGGATTCGTTAAACATTGGTCAAAGGAATTTAATGATCTCAACAGCACAAAACTTCTTTATACTGCTCTAGTCCATCCCGCGCTTGAATACTGCTCGTCCGTATGGTGTCCGCAGCATAAAAAGCATATTGATCGTATTGAATCAGTTCAGAAACAATTCTTGCTCTTTGCCCTTCGTGGCTTAAATTGCGACCCTAACCTTCGTTTGTCATCGAATTCCAGCAGACTCTTGCTTATCGATCTTCCCTCGCTAGCTAACCGTAGAACAGTTTTAGGTGTTACTTTTCTTCATAAATTAATTATTGGTGATGTAGATTCCTCTGAACTCTTACGTCGCCTTAACTTCTCTGTTCCTTCCAGGCCAACTAGAAACTATTTACCGTTTGTTTGGTCAAGATGCACAACTGATTCTAATTTTCTTTAATTTTTTTTTTGTTTAAAAATTGAAATTATATTTTTATTTATTTTAATTTTTTTTATACCCTTGCAGAGGGTATTATAAAATTGTCCGGATGTTTGTAACGCATAGAAGGAAGCATCTCCTACCACATAAAGTATATATTCTTGATCAGCACGACGAGCTGAGTTGATTTAGCCCTGTCCGTCTGTCCGTTCAGTTTTAAAGCTATCCTCACCAAACTTTGCACGAAGTCTTGTGGTACAAATAGGCTGCACAGCTCTCGGAACCGGCCGGATCGGATGACTATAGCATATAGCTGCCATAGGAACGATCGGTCGAAAAACTAGTCTTAGTGAGAAAAATTTTTTTGTTTTTAATGGAAACGCCTTCAAAGTAAGTATTTCTTAGTTTACTATCCTTTCCCATGAGTTCACTAAGTTTGGTCGAAGTCGGATGACTATAGCATATAGCTGCCATAGGAACGATCGGTCGAAAAACTAGTTCTAGTAAGAAAAACTTTTTTGTTTTTTATGAAAACGTCCTTATCATTGGCATACACTTATTTTATATACTTTTACACAATTTCACAAAGTTTGGTCAAAATCGGATGACTATAGCATAAAGCTGCCATTGGAACGATCAGTCGAAAAACTAGTTCTAGTGAGATAAACTTTTTTGTTTTTAATGGAAACGTCCTTTTTATAGGCATATTCTTATTTTATATATTTTAACACATTTCTACAAAGTTCTATCAAAATCGGATGACTATAGCATATAGCTGCAGTTCGAATGATCGGTCGAAAAAGAAGTTCTAGTGAGAAAAACTTTTTTGTTTTAAATGGGATCGCCTCCAAATTTCGTTATTAACAGTGAATTGTGCTTTTCCATGATTTCACCAAGTTTGGTGGAAATAAGACATCTGTATAGTATAGATCCCATTGAAAAGTAAGGTCCAAAAAGTAGTATTTGTTAGAAAAACTTTTTTGTTTTCAATGGAAGCTGCAAGGGTATACAAAACTTCGGCCGAGCCGAAGTTGACTTTCCCCTATTATTTTTTCTCTTCTTATTATTTATTATCATAAGTTTTTTTTATTTTTCTTCCTCTTCACGTTCTATAGAACTTGTTAATGTTTTTGTTAGCTCTAATAACGTCTCTGACTACAACTGGCTGTGAATCGGGGCATAGCTGGTCGGACAGGCAAATAAAATTCCCCCATCGAGTTGGGGTCGTTATTAATACATTATGTAATTGTGGTAGACTTTCTTTGCTAGGCTTTCTTAGTTGATAAGTCTTTTTATAAAGTTACTTCAAATTTGTTGACAGCCTTTTTTGTCGACTCTTAATAAATAGATAAATATATAAATAAAATATAGTTAGCATCGTTCATGTTTCAGTTGTGAATGGAATCCGCAGCAACCGCCATTCAATCTTCAACCTTCAATCAAAACCGATTCCTCTCAACTCTTTCGGGAAATTTGGGGTGGCGGGAACAATTTTTATGACTCTCATTACCTGCACGCTTGCAAAATATATTGACATTTATGTTTATGGTAATAAAACAGTTCGAAAAATTGCCATCAAAATCAATTTGAGCACAAAGTGTTTGCCATTAGGAACGCAAATGAAGCTCAGCTGTTTGATGATGCTTGATGTGAGGCTGGCGCCAAATCGATGGCGATGCATTACAAATTATTGACATTAACATTGAGTTTACGACCAGTCGCTGTCGATATGTTTAATTTCGTTGATTGAGCAGCAGCAGCAGAGAGGCGAATGCGTTCTGTATATAGTCAGCAATCTAATCGATTTGCTTGGCATTTGATGCCCATTAGATTACCGGTTAAGCGGGAGCCACATTTCCTGAATGCGCCGCGTCCTTGACCTTAATTTCCAACGTTTTTGTGTGCTCACCACGCTTTCACAAAAGGATGGAAAAGTTTGCTCTTTTCTTACATAAAGCATACGCCCCATGGCCGTTTTATTTTTATTTTTTTTGCTAATATTTTTTCTTTTGATGCTGCAGAGCGAGCAACCCTAATTAAGTTCATGTTGGCTTTTCAGCTGTGCTTTCAAAAAAATATAAAAAATCATAAATTAAGTTTTAAATAGCACATTAAACATTGCTGACAATTTAGTGTGTCAATTTGGGCAGAAAACTTTTCTAATTAATCAACCGCAACAACTGAGTTTCATCAATCGCAACGAAATTGTTTTCTTTTTTGCGGTTTTTACTCTTAACTGAACTGTGTGGCAGTTACAAGAGTTTGCACACGCCATGAGAATTAGCCCGAGTTGTTCCGATCCCCTTGATTTTCCCCGCTTTGACGCTGACATTGACATTTTCGGTTCTGTCTGCGGTTGGCTCAAGTTCATTAAACTGAAGTGTCATTCGGAGAATTTTTTCTTGTTATTATCAACCGGGCAAAGTACAAACCCCTAAAATTAATAAAGAATGTGCTGTAATAATAATAACAAATAGTTGAGCATGAGTTGTATAACTTCTTATAAGCTGAGCTAAGCAAATTGGTCATTACACTGAAAAAGGGGCGATGATTTTGATTTGGAATTAACTCAGCAGTTTCTAGGAAGCAAACAACTTGGTCCGAGTCTGCTTTGTAGAATATTGATTTTGTGGGAAACTCCAACAAAGTGTTTTGTTGACACATTCTCTTTTTGCATAAGTTTTAATTGCATTTCAATAAATCCTTCAATTTATTTAACTCTTTTTATGAGCCACTCGAAAACCTTTTGGCACATAAATTATATTATTATGCCAAACACACACACCCACCTTTAAAAAAGACACCCGCAGATGATTCCATGAAAAATCGTAAACATAAAGTTGGATTTTATGACTTTAGAATACATAATCTGGCAAGATATGGTAACATTATAATTGCACACACACATAAAAGAAAGCAGACTTAAATTTTTGGCAAAAAGAAACCATAAAACGAAACCATATAAAATGATTCTGAACCCAACATGTCCAAAATCGCAAAAAAAAACTTTAAATTTTATGCGCCAGGAATGCGAAATTCAAGATCATGTTGACAAAAAGCCCAAAAAATAACACAACTATAACAAGAATGAATGAGTGCGTGGCAGAAACCAGAATTTAAATCCCCCCTTTGGGCTTGCGATTAGCCATCGGGAACTGAGAATAAAATAAAAAAATAAAAACATTTTGCTTTATAGGCTTTTTTCTTGTTTGGTTAATTTATGAGCAACTTGAGACTGTCGCCAGGCCAGTTATGGCAGCTCAATCAACTGGCCGCAGTAGTGATTATTGATCGTCCAGGCGGCTCAAAATTTTAAACACGTTTGGCTTACGAGGCGTCAAACTGTTATTTTTTTAATTATGTGGCTCATGAAAGTGGCCATAAAACTCGGCCCAATGTTTATCAAAATTAATCAAGAGTTCTTGGCTTAAATTTATTTGGCCACTTGATGAATTTGGCCCATTGAATTAATGATGCAAATACATTACAAAAGAGTGTTAAGCGTGCCATAACTTCAGCTTAATGAAATGCCAAAGGCAATGTACACACAACTGAAAATGCTATAAATATGCAAAATGATAGCAACGCCCCAGCGATGATGTGATACTGCTGCTGCCTGCTGTAACAGTTGGCCGTGTCATTGAAATGACTAACCTGGCGAATAAGTCAGAGTTGGAAAACAGAGCATCACATCATGTGAACGCTTGTTTGTGTTGCCAACTTCCATGCTTATCACATTCTGCTTATCTTATCTCTGCGTAAGACAAAATTTATCTTTGAGCTGCAGAAGAACTAATGCACACAAATAAGCATTTAAGTGTTGCTCCACTTGACCCAAATTTACTGCGAATTTTTACAGAAATTAAATACCAATGAATCACTATTAGTGGGCTTTTCAGGAATAAGTTCAAAAACCAATTTCGATTCAATTCAATATATCAATATATTTTTCATTAAAAAATTTGGAGCATTGCAAAAATCAAATTTGATTAAATCGAAATTCCAATGAAATTATGGTTTCGCTTCTATGAAAACCAATCATCGAGTAGTTGGTATGCATTTTAATTGAAGAAAACAATAAAAATGTAAATTTTATTAGGCCACAAAAATTAAAATATTTTACTAGTAGGAGAAGGAGAGGGCAAACTACTCATCTTCTATTTATAGTGATATCGGTTACATAAACTTACAGTTTACTCAGTTATCTACACAGAAAAAAAAGTGGTATTATCTGGGATCAATGTTATATTTTGTCATATCATTAAAAAGCCAATATGATAAAGTTGAAAATGACCTGAAATTCATTTAAAAGTGAAATTGTTTCATATCAATTTGATGAGTTTTATGATCAAAAGTATATTAATGTAATAGAATAATGATATTAATCACAAAAAATTAAATATTCAATGTCAAAATTATATTATTTAACTGCGATTTGACATTTTTTACCATCAAAATGATATGAAAAATTCGTATATGCCAAAATCGAATTAACCAGACCAGATCGAATTGATATTGACATATTTTATTCTCTGTGTAGAGCCCGAAAAATCAGCACCTTAAAGTTAGTTGAATAACAAAATCTGTATCAAAATACATGTTTACCGCATTTATTGTTTTAACATTTTTGTGTCATCACAAAAGCTGGCAGGCTGCCATATTTTTAGGTGTCAGTTGCTTTCATACATGTGTGAACGCTTGCCAGAGGCAGTTTCAGTTGGCAACATTATATTAAAAATCAAGTTTAATTGTACTTACAAAACTACACCCAGAAAAATTTCTTTCTAAAAAAGGTCAGAATCGCCCTAAAATTAAGAAAATCGCCTGCTCCCCACACACTCCCACCCCACCCCACCTTCCTTCCAAATTTGCTGTGATCATTTTTTAAATACCATTTTTTTTTATACCCTTGCAGAGGGTATTATAAAATTGTCCGGATATTTGTAACGCATTGAAGGAAGCATCTCCGACCACATAAAGTATATATATTCTTGATCAGCACGACGAGCTGAGTTGATTTAGCCCTGTCCGTCTGTCCGTCCGTCCGTCTGTCCGTCTGTCTGTCTGTCTGTTTCTATGCTATCTCCTCCGTCAGTTTGAAAGCTATCTTCACCAAACTTTGCACGAAGTCTTTTGGTACATATACGCTGCACATTTGTCGGAACCGGCCAGATCGGATGACCATAGCATAAAGCTGCCATAGGAACGATCGGTTGAAAAACTAGTCTTAAAGAGAAAAACTTTTTTGTTTTTAATAGAAATGCCTCCAAAGTACGTATTTCTTAGTTTACTATCCCTTCCCATGATTTAACTAAGTTTGGCCGAAATCGGATGACTATAGCATACAGCTGCCATAGGAACGATCGGTCGAAAAACTAGTTCTAGTGACAAAAAATTGTTTGTTTTTAATAAAAACGTCCTTATCATTGGCATACACTTATTTTATTTATTTTTACGCAATTCCAGAAAGTTTGGTCGAAATCGGATGACTATAGCATATAGCTCCCCTAGGAACGATCGGTCGAAAAACTAGTTCTAATGAGAAAAACTTTTTTGTTTTTAATGAAAACGTCCTTATCATTGGCATACACTTAATTTGTATTCTTTTACACAATTCTACAAAGTTTGGTCGAAATCGGATAACTATAGCATATAGCTCCCATAGGAACGATCGGTCGAAAAACTAGTTCGAGTGAAGAAAAATTTTTTGTTTTTAATCAAAACGCCATTTTTATTGGCATACACTTATTTTATATACTTTGGACAAATTTCTACAAACTTTTATCGAAATCGGATGACTATAGCATATAGCTGCAGTATGAATGATCGGTCGAAAAAGAAGTTCTAGTGAAAAAAACTTTTTTATTTTAAATGGGATCGCCTCCAAATTTCGTAATTAACAGTGTATTATGCTTTTCCATGATTTCACCAATATTGGTCGAAATCAGACATCTATATAGTATAGATCCCATAGAAAAGTAAGGTCCAAAAAAGTAGTCTTAGTTAGAAAACCTTTTTTGTCTTCAATGGAAGCTGCAAGGGTATACAAAACTTCGGCCGAGCCGAAGTTAACTTCCCCTATTTTTACAAATTAAATTTCTTTTCATGATTGTGCTTCGGGCCTTCAAGGCATTCTTACCAACCAATTTGCCGTCTTCCTTTTTGATCCTTTTCTGATCATGGTGACTTCCGGAACCATCGACACATCTTTTTTAAGCAGACACTTCTATGGAGGCCGAGAACTTTTTGAACAGCCCTTGCATTCAAATATTTTAAATTTTGTATTGTTTTTAAAGAAATATAAAAACAGAATTACAAAATCTTTTCCCGATTTTTT
>JAEIFV010001656.1:0-27798 GCA_018904265.1 Lordiphosa collinella | reverse complement strand
AGTAGGCAATGTGAAAACTACACGATGCCAAAAATAAAGGAATTTGGGAATAAATTAAAATCATGTGTGCAACATTAACATTCTGTCTATTAACTTTAGATCATCAAATTCTTTTTGGAAACGTTTTTAGGACTTCATACAAACCATTTTAATGATATATATCCTAATTCAAATCAACTTTATTTATGCACTGGGAAAACAATCTGATTAAATTGAAATTTGAGTGAACTCGACTACTAAAATTGCAAACTTAAGAAATAGAGGAAAGTTAACTTCGGCTCGGCCGAAGTTTGTATACCCTAGCCGTTGCTTTTTCTAAATAAGACTACTTTTCGGACCTTACTTATTTTATATACCCAGTAGTTTTTTTTGTCGCCGCCCAGCTGGAGAATGTCGACCGATTCCTGACTGCCGCCGCCCCTCGTCATACCAGCTCCGATACCACATTTTATATGGGATGTCATTAAATTCGGAAGCTGGTGCCGGGCGGTCGGTAAGAGTGACCAGCCGTACGGCAGGCTGTTTGGGCATGCCATACGGCAGACGGTATGGACCATGCAGTGGCCAGACGGTATTATCAACCAAAAGAATAAAATAAGAAAGATTGATTGATTTTTCAATTTCATAAATGTTTGTAGTCTTTCATAGAATAACGCGCTAGATAATTTACTACTTCTTTTAAATGTGTTTTGTTTGTGCTGTATGTAATTTGTTTTTTTTTTTAATCGGACCTGTTCCCAATTCCGAGTCGGTTTTTGTGTAAACGTTTGCATGTAGAGCTTAAACTTAACAATGTTTTATGGAAGGTGACAAGAATTTCAAAGGCTACTAGATTAGGTTTGACGAAAGTCGGAATTGCCTAAGCAGCTGAAAAAGATTGCTCAATGCCAAGTGAATTAAATTCGTCAAAAAAAGCGGACCTGATCTAGTAGCCACAGACATTTTGCTTACTTTTCATATAAAATTGTGAACTTTATCTTAAAAAAAGCAACGTTTACACGGTAACCGACTCGGAATTCGGAACAGGGCCGAATATCTCGGTTATCCTACCTCTAATGGGATTTGAACTCGAGACTGTTTGTTTGTTAGTGAAATGCTTTAGATCTACGCCACTTCTGCTAAGTACATAAACCGAACAAATTGTGCTATTAATTAATAGTGAGTGTGCTAACCGAAGGCTGTTCCAAAATCGCATGGCGGACGGTTGTCATTTCATGTACAGTCTCTGTTATTCGTGGCCGGTTGTGATGCAGTGGGAAGGGTGAATGGCTGCAGTGCTGTATTTTATTTCAAGTTCCTAAATAAACAGATGACATGGTGCTGTTGGCGGGCTTTCCAACTATATGATCGATTGCTGCAAAATCACATGGTCTAAAAGGAAAAAATATTTATATTGATAACAGCTATCATGTTTTAAAGTTCTGACGAAAAGTTTCTGGACACCCTGTATATTGTTGATCAGCAAGACAAGCTGAGTTCATTTAGCCTTGTCCGTCTGACCGTCCGTCCGTCTGTCCGTCTGTCTGTTTCTATGCTATCTCCTCCGTCAGTTTTAAAGCTATCCTCACCAAACTTTGCACGAAATCGTTTGGTATAAATACGCTGCACATTTGTCGGAACCGGCCGGATCGGATGACTATAGCATATAGCTGCCATAGGAACGATCGGTTGAAAAACTAGTCTTAAAGAGAAAAACTTTTTGTTTTTAATGGAAACTCCTCCAAAGTACGTATTTCTTAGTTTACTATCCTTTCCCATGATTTCACTAAGTTTGGTCGAAATCGGATGACTATAGCATATAGCTCCCATAGGAACGATCGGTAACGATCTCGAAAAACTAGTTCTAGTGAGAAAAACTTTTTTGTTTTAAATGAAAACGTCCTTACCATTGGCATACACTTATTTTATATACTTTTACACAATTCTACAAAGTTTGGTCGAAATCGGATGACTATAGCATATAGCTCCCATAGGATGGATGGGTCGAAAAACTAGTTCGAGTGAGAAAAACTTTTTTGTTTTTAATGAAAACGTCCTTATCTTTGGCATACACTTATTTTATATACTTTTTCACAATTCTACAAAGTTTTATCAAAATCGGATGACTATTTCAAATAGCTTCAGTATGAAACTCTTTTGTTTGAAATGGGATCGCCTGCAAATTTCGTAATTAACCGTGTATTATGCTTTTCCATGATTTCACAAAGTTTTGTCGAATTCAGACATCTATATAGTATAGATCCCATAGAAAAGTATTCTTTTCATTTGTTCATGGAACAGTACTCTTGGTACCCAATGTCCCCAACTGTGCACAAAATATTGAAACATGGATACTAAATTATGAGCAGTTTCATTGTAAGAGCGATAGAATATCTCATGCATTCAACAGAGCATTGGACTCTTTCGATCCGATTCTTTTAAGTCTTTGTTTGAAAGAAAGACTTGGATGCTGAATTTCAGTAATCCACAGATCAGGATGATGATGAAGAAGAAGAGGATAACGAATTCGCTTATCTAAATAACATTTTTATAGATGAGGAAATTGAAGAATATTGAGCAAATAAATAAAATCAAACAACAATTCTTGTTTTAACAAAACAATATATGTTTTTTAAGTTCTGGTATTTTTTATAGTTTTATTAGCATAATTTATAATTACAAAAAATTTATTATAATAAATGCGCAATAAATGGATTATTGTTGGTATGGGGGCGGAACGATGGCGTGGACCAATCGCCTAAATCTTTTTTTACGAAATTTTTGTTTAGCTTAACGAAAATTTTGTGCAAATTTGTAGAGGTCTAGCTTTATTTTTTTTTAAAGTTTATGCCAAAATTACTGACTTTTTTCCTATAGTGCAATGGTTCAATCGGAATTTCGGAACAGAGCCGAATAGCATCTTCAGCCCACTGTGCAGCCATGTCGATTCCGCCAAACAGGACCAAATTTTCTCACTGCCATTCGCCTTTACCAGTAAAAACAAAGTAGGTACGGCGAAAAAATCTTTTTGTGCATTTTCTTGAAGTTGGTTGTGGGGAATATTCGTGCACAGAAAATGTAATTTTTAGTGCACGTTTTCCTTTTTGTGTTTGTTCCTTTTGTTGGGGGGCGGAGGGACCTCTTCGGCCACATATGCATATAACTTGCAAATGCTACAAAATGGCGACAGCGGCCACGTTCCCCGCTGTCTCTGCTGTCTTTATCAGCAGCGCCATCGCTCTCGTCGTTGCCGTCGTCGTGGTCTTCTGTGTTTTTGCTTGGCTCTTTTTATATAGAAAATACATTTTCACCATTTTTCCCTGTAAGCACTTGGCAGCGTCTTGACTTACTCGGGCTTTTCGTCCTTGTCTTGCAGTGTTTTTCATCCTTTATCTTATGCAAATAATGCATGCTGCATGCAAAAATGGCTGACGCCAGTGGAATTCCCCCAGCAGATGGGCAGGTGTGTGCACTATTGACACACGTGATAGTGCTCCGAAATTTGGTCACGAAATGTAACGAAAAGGCCTAAGTAGGCACGAAACTTCTTTGAAAACGGGGCCATTTTAAATTCCCAAATCCTGTTCACTTGCATATGCCGCAAATCAATACGCACTTCTGTGCAAATTTGTTTCAGGCGGGTGTGTGTGTGTGTGAGAGTATGTTGTGCAAATAAAATGGCACCAACAAGCAGCACGCACCATATTGTATTTATGTAAATTTATTTCCGTTACATTTCCGGCGTTCAATTGAAAATCGTTGTGTGATTTTTCTTTCAATTTTTTTGTTTACTCTGCTGTGCACCAAGGAAAGTCGGCCGAAAAAAAACTACAAATATGCGTCGAGGTTGTTCGCTGCGGCATGTAAAATGTGGCAAGTCAATCTGAATAACAGATTTTTGTTTTCCCCACACGGACAGCAAAATTGTATTTATATTTAATTTATGAAAAAGAAAGTGTGTGCGCGAGGGATGAAATTGAGTTTTAAAATTAAAATTTTTTAAATCCAGATTGTAATTACAAAAATTCCTTGTGTAAGGAAATCTGAAATAACTTATAATAAATAGGCCAAGCTTAGTAAGATTTGTCAGTACCAACTGATCTCCTCAATGGAATACCAGTGGTAAATCGATGTCAGATATTGGAAATTCTGAAGTTTTCCACACTGAGACACATTTTATAAGATCTAAACTACAAGACCGATCGAATCTTAAATGCTTTTAAGTGATTTTGACAAACACTTTAACTCAACTTTAAAGACCCCGAACCATTCAAAGTCTAGCCCTAGACAGCTTCTCTACATCACAAACACAAAACTTTGCAACGGACCCTTAAAAATGCCATAGGAGAAAAATGCCAAGCCTGCTGTAACCCAAACTTCTCTCCCACTCGTTTCCTAGCTGAGACACAGGCAGGCGACGTGACATGTGACAAGAACTTGCCGCGGCGTTGCTGCAACAGCTGCTGTCGTCCTCCGCCTGCTCGGAAAATGATGAATGTGCCAATGTTTGCAGGAGCCTGGGCAGCCTTTGCCAACAAGGCCTTCCCCGGCTACACTCTGCCAAACTTCTTTTGGCAATGCGTTGTAGTTTGGTGGGAAAGTTTTGTGGCCGCCAAGTTTTAGTCCATTTTTGGGATTATTAGACAACACTTGGTGGAACATGAAGAGCAAGTTTATCAACACAAAAGTTTTTGTAGTGTAGAGTAGTCGTCATAAATGGTAAATGGGCTTGCGCTTGCCGGGTAGGCCTGCTGCATGCCCCTCCCCACACACGGACACACAACTCGCATTAAACCGCAAAATAGTTTGTGGACTGCAGGAAATTAAACTCATGTGATACGAAATCGGCACTTTGATGAGCATTTTCTATTGTCTGGCATAAAACATTTCTTACTCAAAAACTCGCAGATCTTTTTAGCGTTTAATTAAGCACATGCCAAGAGAATTTTGTAATTTCCTATGCACCAACCACTCACTCTAATGTGAGACAGAGACAACGAGAGCGTGCGATAGAGATCGCGATAGACTGGGACAATTGTGAGTCTTTTGTCTGAGTTCGTTCGGAAAACAATGAACTGCCATTGTTTGGCTTTTAGCAGCAACAAAAGCCAAAGAGCCAAACAATTTAGATATGAAATGAATTCGGGCGTTTGAACTGGAGTTTGTGTACATATTGCCGTGGCCAGGCACTGGGCAAAGAAAGCTGTTGGAAGTGAAACGAAATTATGTTATGATATGCATAAACCCAGTCCATGAATGGAAGCATAATTATTATTATTTGTCTGTCGGTATTCATAATCTGCTTACGGGCCACAGCAAGTGAGCCAGCCAATAGACGTTCTTTAGGTCGTAAAATGCAGCTGAATAAATTGTTTGTTAAATGGAACGCCAGGCACAGCTCACTTAATTAAGGTAAAACAATTTGAATGTGTGATAGTAAGTGAATTAATTGTAAAATTATTGATACCTATCGAATTTTAAGTGAATTAAGCATACAAAGAGAAGATGTAGAAAGAGTAGAAACCGGAAATTTAATAAAACTGCATTCTTTGAAGCAATAATTTTAAGATAACACATCAGTTGTCTAGTTTTCTAGCTTTTATCCCTATCATAGCACTATGGAGAAAATGACCACTTTATCTGGGATTTGCATGTTTTTTAAAAGTTTTCTAATTAGCACAAATTTGCTGTTAACGCATTAACAAAACATCAGACTGTTATGCCCCAAACTCAAAATGTTAAATTTAACAGTCCCATGTGAGAATAACAGCTGTTAAGTCAGCTGTTGCAATCGAAAGCACGTGCGGCTAAATTTTGAAAATTTTTCCATTGAGTTTTGTTTTTAATATTTTGTGATGGCAACACAATTAGAAGAAAATCAAGCCATGGACACTGATTTCGACGGTTTGCATTGTATGTATTTTTTCCAACGTCGATTTGTTTGCTGTGTGGAATAGCGAGAGGGGCCGGCACGAACGAGAGAAGGCAATTCAAAGATATTTTGAACTGCATGCGTGCAATAATGTTGCTGAAAATATTCTAAGAGTAAAAAGCAGCAATCGCAGCTGCCCGCAAACAAGGACTACATGATCTCGCTGCAGTTCTTCAAATACTTGCAAGTACCCCGGAAAAAGCCAAGCAAGTCAGGGAAGGATTGACAAAGCCTATTGATCAGCCTATAAGTGCGTCCAAAGATGAAGCATTGGCGTTAATTTTGGATCAAGCATTGACCAAGGAGCAGTATTGTGCTATCCGAGATGACATTTGTAAGAGAAATGTGGATATTTACCCAATTTATAAAAATGTGGCAGAGCAAAAGAAGCACTGCAGACCAGACAAAATTGATGTATCAGAGACTGTAGCCAAGGTCTCTCAGCAAGATCTTTTGGAACACACGGCTTTTCGGATTGTGACACTTCAAAAAGATGTTCTCCATGATGTATTGGCCAATCAGCACATTGATTTTTTATCTGCTGAGCTCATTGTCAGTTATGGATTCGATGGAAGTACTGGACAGGCGAATTATAACCAGGCATACACAGATAAGAGATCGTGTGACAAAGACTCATGCCATTTTGCCACCACCATAATGCCTCTTCGACTGATAGACTCATACGGAAATTTGTTGTGGAACAATCGCAGCCCTCAGTCTATTAGGTTTTGTCGTCCACTAAAATTGGAGTTTCTCAAAGAAACAAAAGAAGTCATTTTAAGAGATTACAAGGACATAAAATTACAAATTGAAAAGTTGAAATCAACGATATTCAAGGTATCTTTAAATGATCTAATTAATTTTATAAAAATTTAAAATTTAAAAAAAATTATTTTCGAAATTCATATTTTTTAAAATTTTACAAACCAATCAAAAAAAAAAAAATAATATAAAATAAAATAAATTTTTTCTCTCCTTCTCCTTTTAACAAACCAATTATCAATAAATATAAATATTCCTTCTACTTATTTTTTTTTTCTCCTATTTTTCCCATACAAATCTTTTTAAAAAAAAAAAACAAAAACCCTAAATCTCTTAACAGCTGAAAAAAGAGAAGAGAAATAAATTAATAAAAATTAAAAACTGAGAATTATTTAAAAAAAAAAGCGCTCGAAATGTTCGAACAATTAAGGCAAAAAATTCAAAATGGTTATCGTCGAAACATGGTGTTTTCATTAAATACCGCACATCAACATTGCATCAAGTGGGACGTCCACGTGTGTCATACAACGATGGTTGATCACGACTGAAGAGAAAATAGGCATCTGATCTGGCAAAAACAATAAAACAACTGATATGGTAAAAAAAGCAAATCTTCTTGTGCATGCAGCAGCAAATCGGATGAAAAAAGATAAGGCTCTTGTGTTGAGAAACGTCTTTGTGTAATTCTCATGAGCCGAAAAACATTGTTCTATACCGGTACGCGGTAGCCTTTTTACTCGAAAATTCTTTGACTAAAAGTCAATACAACAACATTCGGGAGTTAAATAAAAGTCGATCTTGTGATTTGTATCCCAGTTACAACAAAGTCAGAGAAAGCATAATAGAAACATAAATGCAGGCCCCTTGGAATCACTAAAAACCGAAACATCAGCTCTCTATACAAAACCTATTGGATCACACTGTTGGCCGCATCATCCTTTTCCAAGAAGAAGTATTCAAGCAGAATCCAAATATTAAAAATGTAAAGCTAATCGCAAGTTATGGATTCGACGGGACGACTGGGCAAAGTATATAAACAGAGATTTATTGGTGGCGAACCACAATCTATTGATCAATCCTTATTCGTCACTACCATGATACCACTGAAATTAATTGATGATCTTAACACTGTTTTGTGGTTAAATCGAACCCCTCAGTCTGTTAGGTTTTGTAGGCCCGTTAAGCTAGAATTTGTTAAGGAAATGCAAGGAACATATGTCTATCAGAAAAAAAAAATTGGACGCTCAAATACAAAATTTATCCTATTTTGTATGTACAGTTTTAAGTCAGAGAAATATTATGGTAACTTATGATCTTTATATGTCCTTAATAGACGGAAAGGTTTTAAACATTTTAACAGGAACAAAAATCATGCCAATTTGTGGGTGCCAGCCCGAAAACTTTTATGGAGACTACCAAAACCTGCTGTATTCAAGCCAAAACCTGGAAAGTGGAAAACCTGGAAGTGGACTGTGCTTCGATTCCTATTGAACTAGATGTTGAGCTAGATGAAATTAAAATAGTAATAAATCCAGGGAAGTACCTACTTTGAAGGCCGAGAACTTTTTAAACAGCTCTCGCATTGATACACTTTTTATTTTGTATATTTTGTAATGAGTAGTACAACCAAATACAAATGACAGAATTACGAAATTTTTTTTCCAGATTTCTCCCCATAAGTTTTTAAAAAACCAGACGTAACAATTTAGCCCGCCTACACCTGAAGAGGGCCTTATTATAATATGGGCGGTAAGGGTGGGCGTGGCTTGTTCGGATTGTTGTACAACTTTGACCAATTATTATACACTTAATGTCTATCAAATGTGCCAAATTGCAATTGTCTAACTACATTTCTCAATTTATGCCGCCCAAGCTGAAATCTGGCCCAATGTGCATTGGTGGAAAAGTTATGAATGCTTTTTAACGGACACAAAATAAGTACGCCATCATATAGACGTCCCATCGTCCTTGGTATCCCGCTTCCATTGCTTTTATGTCCTGGTAAAATCGTTCTCCCTGTTCTCCACTTAAGCTTCCAACATTTTTTTTCCGATCTATGTGAAGAAAGTTTCTTGGCGATATATTGGAAGCACGCTCCATCTCGATCTAACGCTTTCACGAATTGTTTTATTAAACGAAGCTTAATATGAAGGGGAGGCTTTATCGACTCGGCTGTTAATGATGTTTAAGAATTTATCGGATGTAGAAGAAAGCTGGTAAATTCAGTTAGTACAGAGAATAAAAGACCCAGTGCTCCCTGAATGTTATTTGTTTACAGCTGCCTGTCTTTTTTATGTTGAATCAAGTAGCCTTTTGAATGTGGCTATACAAATCTGAATTCCAATTATTTCAAAGACCCCAATTTGTTTCAAAAATGAAGAGCCATCTCAGAACTTGTAGTTAAAATGTGAAAATATATTTTTGTTATATTCTAGTTACAAGCGATGATAATATTTTACATAGTTCAGTTCTAGATCAGGTGTCTGTGTGTGTATGTATGTGTACAGGAGCGTTGTGGTGATGGGCGATTAAGATTCTTAACCCTGGTTACGCTTGCCGTTACGCCTCCTCACAGCCTTGCGACGACGGGCACCACCGCGACCTTTACGACCTCCGCGCCTGCGTCCACCGCTGCGACGACCAGAACGGCGACCTCTACGAGAGCGACCACCGCGGCGTCCACGACGAGCACCGGCACGAACAATTCTACGGGCACGTCCATCTTCCTTGTTGGGTCTTACAATGGTGTCCTTATCTTCTTTTTGGTCGGTGGTGTCAACGCCATCTTCGTTGCGAGGCTGCAACTCTTGTGCCTTCTTATCGTCCACCTCTTCCAGTTCCTGTTCCTGTTCCGGTTCCTTGTCGTGAGCGGCAACCTCTACCTCAGGCTTGTCTTCGAGTCTCTCGATCAGATCAGCCGATCGACGAGCACCAACTACACGACTACGTGCAGCAGCCTCCGTCGAGGCTACCAGGCAGCAAAGTGCCGCCAAGGCAAATATCAGAGCGTACTTGGTGGACATATTCGACTGTTACTTGTGAAGGGCCGGAAGTGTTTGTGATGCTTTCGATGAGTTATGTCGAGCGTTTTATACTCTGCGCAAGTCAATGGGATATTAAGTTCTGGCCCTTACGCAACTGTTCAAATGTTTGCCTATTGCAAGACGTTCCCCCAGCTCCTCAGCTCCACCAGCTGTGTTTGTTAGTTTGTGCCCCGTTTCGATGGCTCGATGCTGCTATTAATTTGATCTTTTGTTTGCTGCACTCTGTTCGACTCGATTCCAAATGCAGCGTTTTGCCTCCTGCCATTGCTAACGCTTCATTTCCTTACAAATTGCTTGCCCTTTGGCTTGCTCTGCTGGCATCCTTCCACAAATAATTGGTTTCGCCATCCGTTGGCCCAAAGCCGGTTAGGGGTAGGGGAAATATCATTTGAAAAAATAAACGTAAATAATCGAATTGTGCACAAAAGCGTTTTCAGCTGGCGCTCGCGTTTGATTTACTCGAACGATGTCCGCTTTGCCCTAAAGGCTATGTTACCAGTTCTGTACGGTTCAAAAGAGCATAGAAAGCGGATATGGAACTACGGGTACACCGAAAAAAATTGAGTTTGACTAAGGTTTCAGGCTGCAGAACGTTAACTAGAATTTGTTGACACAGTCAAAGGGTAACAACTTTGTTTATTTGAAAGTTTCAAAATTAAACACTACTAGTTTTATTAAGGGATTTTCAACAAGCTCTTAACGGCATTAAAAATAAATGGTACTTTTCTTGGATAATAAGGCTCCAGTAAAACGAGTCTGAAGTAAGGCCGTCTATTTTTTCAAAATATCAAATCAGTATTTGATACATCGAGTCTAGAATATTGATAAATCGCTATATTCCTTAACCTTTTAAAGTACTGAAGCTATTAAAGAACATCCATCCTATAAATCTTGGAATAACCATTAGAAGTGACCGTACTTAAAATATGGCAATACTCGACATTATATTCCGAAGAACTAGCACTTGAAATGAGTTGACAACTTTTGAAAATTGACTCGAACTCAGTTTGAAAGCTTTGGTCAAACTGTATCAAAATAATTCCCAGGCCCGCGTGGACCGTGTTTAACTTTGTTCTATTTTCAACTACACTCAAAAAGAAATCAATCCGAAACGGATCTGAAAACAGGGTAATCCCGGATATTCTTAAGCCGAGCCGAAAAAAAAGATTGATTTGTCCCAAAAAGACGTGAATCGCATACCTCTAGCTGATACTTATAATTTTGTTTTCCTAAGATAATTTTTGTTCCACCCTCTACCAAGGCGTCCACTGATACACCGAATTGATCCTTAGGAGGATGACTTGATACAAATTTTACAACATTTACTCCTGTAAGTCTACCGCAATTGCCAGCCGATCTCTTAATATACCTGTCACCAGTCTGCATTCTTTTCTAGAAAGTTGATTTGTCGTCCTCTACTGGACAATATTCTCAATTTCCTGCAATCTTAGCCAGAAGAGTTTTTTCTCATAAATTAACAGGGTGTGTAAGAAGCATAGTACGTATTGTATTCTTACCGACATTCTCCATTTTCGAAGTGCATTCCTAGAACTAAAAATCCGACTTCATAAGTTTTGGATATTCTTACAAGGATCTTAAAGATACTCAAATGTTTTATGGGAATTCGATTTCCAAAGTGTGCAAAAAGTCACATTACGACAGAAATCATAATACAGTCAAACTTCTCTGTTACAGACTTCTGTACAACGAAGTTTTCTTTATATCGAATTAATTTCCAGAACACTGCAATTTCGTTCAATATTTAAACAATTCTGTACTACGAATTTTTTATATAACTAAGCTGATTTTTGCCTCCTTGAGATTCGCTATATAGAAGTTCGAAAGCGCGGTTCAGTAAGCTCCAAAAACCATGTAATGAACCGAACCGGAGGTTCAGAATCTGAGTGAACCACTGAACTGAACCAGTACTTACTTTCGAGTGGATTGCTTTCCTGAAAACTATAGGATCACTTTAAGCCGCTCCGAGATTACCCTCTTTTCAATCCCATTTCGGATTGGCTTAAGAATTTTTTTCTGTGTAGCATTCATCAGCAAGACTATAAACATCAAAAACCGAAATATACATGGATCGAGCAATGATTTTTATTGGACCAATTTTACCCTGAAATCGAAACAAGCAGTCGAATGAAGCACTCTTTTTTATGATTTGCTGTCTCCTCCATCAGTTTGAAAACTATCTCTATGAAATTTTCTCGAAGTAACTGAAATTTAACATTTTCCATGATTCCACTAATTTTGTTCGTAATCGGTCGGTCATCTATAAAGTAGCTGACTTAAAAAATTAACGTCTAAATAGTAGTCTTAGCTAAGCTTTTTAGTTTTCAAAGGACCACTAATTTTCACCAATTTTGGACGAAATCGGTCATCTATAAATTATAGCTGTCATAGAGAAGTAGTGTCTGAACAGTAGTCTGTGTTAGAAAGACTTTTTGTTTTCAATGTAAATGTCCATAAAAATTTGCATGTATTTATTTTATATACTCTCACACAGCTCTACAAAGTTTGGTTTAAACTGGATGCCAATAACATATAGCTGCAGTACGAATGATTAGTCGAAAAAAGTTCTTGTGAGAAAAACTTTTTTGCTTATAATGAAACCGCCACCAAATTTTAACCTTGTTAGTTTTTATGCTTTTCCATAATTCCACTTAGTTTGGTCGAAATCTGATATTTATATATAGTGTAGCTCCCATAGAAAAGAAAGGTCTGAAAGTAGTCTTAGTTAGAAAAAGTTTTTATACTCTGTACCAGAGGTAGACAGAGTATATTAAGTTTGTGCAAAAGCGTCCGTCTGTCTGTCTGTCCGTCTGTCCGTATGAACAAACTGATCTCAGAGATGGTAAGAGATAGAGGTTTGACATGTATGGAACATATGTTTCTTATACTTACAGGCAGATCAAGTTTATTTTCAATTTTGGCCACGCCCCCTCCCGCCCCCTAAATATCGAAACCCACAGTTTTATTGATAGAAGGTTCGAACCTTCCGGACATATTTAGTATTCGGGATTCTTTATCGATCCGCTGAAGGAATTTTAAAGATCGGATGAACAATATTCGAGTTATAAGGAAAACAAACAATTATGGGCAGCACCGGTCGCAAAGGTGATGGGCAGCACTTCACAGGTACAGAGTATGTTATGTAGAGCTGGAGAAACATCGATGCAATCGATGTTGATCCATAGACGCTAAAAACATCGATGATTTTTTCCCGCTATCGATGCATCGGTCACACTATTTTCTTACTAAAACTACTTGGCGCCATTAAGAAAGGTAAGATGACCAATTTGAGTATCTTAAACCCTTTTGAAAAAAGGATTCTTTTTAATTTAATGACTTTTGCGCTGGAGTTGGGGGTGGGGAGAATTCTATAACGTAATGTTATAAAATTGATTCTATAGTTATTTTTTTAAGTTAGCCCAGCCGAAAGGTATGCAATGTGCTTGAAGGTTTCCCGATTTGTTAAATCTTTTTTTTGGTTGGCCACTGTTAAGTTTTTCTTAGTAAACATACATGCCAAGATTTCTTAGAAGAATTTTTTAAGGGTTTGCTAGATTTTATAAATAACAAGGTATTTATTGTTTGTTTAAAACCGTCGCCATTTTTTTTAATCAAAATTTTTACAAATCCATCGTCCAGGGACTAGGCAATACAATATACTGACGAAATTTTTTTGAATTTTTTGATTTCAGATGAACATTGGGATAATCCACCGCAAGTCACCATCGAAAAAGACGATCTTGGAATTCGGCCATAACATTTTATTATTCAATATTTTTTTATGAAAAAATTTTAATTAAGTACCCAGAAACATGTACTAAAACAACTGATTCGGCAAAACATTTTTAATAAATATTTTTTATGATGTCAAAAAAAATCGATTCAAAATTTCATTTTTTGCGCGGTACAACTGTATATAACCCCTTAAAGTTTCGTGTGCTTAGTTTTTCTTTAAGCTTTGTAATTTTTTGGTATTGTATGTGAGTTTTAAGCAGGGCTCCAAACCGGATCGGTTCGAACCCGGAATTCCGACTATTAATATACTGTTACCCGAACCTTGAACCGAACCTGTTTATATAAAAGCGAACTGACCTGTCGGACCTACAGTTCATAAAAATGAAAGACAAAAACAATTGTGACCTATTGCCTGTCGACTTCTTGAATGGTCGGTTTTGGGCAACTGAGTCTTAAAATCGTCAGAAAACTTTAATAAAAAAAATCATGATAATCGTTCAGAATTACTTATAAAGTCCCCAATAGCCTCTGCTTTTAAATGATTCACAAAAACAAGAGTTTAACATTACATTGGTAATATTTTTCAGACTACGAAATAAAATTCAACTTAACAGTAAATTATATTTTGAAAATTCCCATGGGATCTACAAATCGCGTCCGATTGAGAGAAGCTCGGCTTTTGCCCTTTGGGGTTGTCAAGCAATAAAAAAAAGAGTCACGCGTCACGTTGACTTACATATTTTGAGGTGTTGTTGTTTAGGGATTTAAGGTGGTTGTGTAGGGGGAGTGGGAGTACTAAGTATTGAGTACTATGAAGTGAGTATCGAGTATGGAGTATAGAGTATCGCGTATAGAATATCGAGTCTAGAGTATCGAGTACTTAGTATAGAGCACTTAGCGTCGGTTGCTGATAACCAAATTCAAAGTATCGAGTCCTACTTAGTATTGAGTACTAAGTATTGAGGTCCTAGAATCGAGTACTGAAATTCAAATACTGTGTATCGAGTACTTGGTATCAAGTACTTAGTATCAAGCACTAAGAATCGAATACTGCCTAATCGAGTACTGAGTATCGTGTACTTAGTATCGAGTACTTGGTACAAAGTTCTTAGAATCGAGTACTGAGAATAGAGTACTTAGTATAGAGTACTTAGTATCGAGAACTTAGTGTCGAGTACTGAGAATCGAATTCTGAGAATCGATTACTTGGCATCGCATCGATTATGTCGTGTTGAGTACTTAGTATTGTGTACTATTATCGATTACTGATTCTCGAGTTTTAAGTATCGAGTTTTGAGAGTCGAGTATATAGTATCACACAACCACAATAATGTGAAAGGCGGAGCCTATCGTACACAACATGTTTCACATCAAGGCCCCGCGAGTGTTAGCCCCTCTTATACCTATTTTTTATTAACCTGTGTAAAGCATGGGCTGAACCAAGGTTTGAACCAAACCCTTCGCCTAAAAACCTCGAACCTTATATTTCCGAACCTTAACCATTGATAAATTTTGGTTCGAACCCGCGAGCCGGAGCTCCGGAAAATTTTTTTGGCTTGCAGCCCTGGTTTAAAGTATTTATTTTATTCATTAAGCGAGACGCTAGTTTTTCTTCCAAAATTGGTGGATTTTCTATACATAGTTTGCTGGAGCACTATTTTTTTGAATCATTTTAAATTTAAATTAAAGCGGAAAATAAACCAATTTTTCTGCCAGTTTTTTTTTTGTCTCAATGTTCCAGTGGATACCGACTTGCTTACTAGTTTACACAATACAATCAGCGACTATTAAAAAGTGCAGAGTAAACAGCTTGAAGCGATTTACTTGCGCGCTTAAATGAATTACAAATTTGTTCTTTGAGCAGTGGGTGCTTCTTGCTCCCAAATGTTCTGAATATATTTGCAGTACTTGTATATTTTGGCAACTTGCCCTCGCGCAATCCAACATATTTATTGCGCTTAAACGCTTTGCCAATAATTTCTGCTTTGGCAGCTGGTTGAAAATGAAGAAGGCGAAAAATGACGCACGTGCAGCTGGAGGAAATCACGTTTTTCGGCAATTGTTGAAATCATTTACCATTCTTGATGCCTTAGCCTAATTGTCAGGAAATTTAAAGCTACATTTTGGCTCAAGTTTAGATTTCAGAGACTCAAAAGGGATATGAAACTAATTAAAAACCGTTTATTAGATGAACAAAAGAAGCACTCGCATGTCTTCTCCTTAGTTTGGACGGAGCTAAAATGAGTTCTATTGTACTGGTCCAATGCGAACAATTCGTTTGCAATTTCATGGCCAGGGAAGGGAATTGGGAGTTGGGAAAAAGCGCAAGGCATTTCGGAATGAGTTTTGCTTGTGTTGCAAGTATGCTGAAAATATGCGCAGCATGTGTAAAGGAAATGTGCATCAATTTTGGGGTTAAATTCAATTTCGCTAAACTAAAGTGCACTTTAGGTTACCACTTCTTTTGATATGAAATCCATGAATCTTTTTATACTCTATTCCAAAAGTATACAGAGTATATTAAGTTTGTGCAAGTGTACGCGTGTGCAGCCTTTAAAGCAGAGGGAGGCAAAAAATACATGTACATTTTTGCATTGCAATGCATTGGTGTGTGTGAGAGCAGCTCAAAAATTACTCTCAATTTCAGTAGCAACGACTGCGTCGCGGCGTAGGAAAGCAAGCAACGCAGCGGCGCTTGTACAGCTTATACTATGCGTGTTTGAGCAGCGCTGCTTTGAGAATTTTCCTATATACGCCAGATAGGAAGCTGCCGGCCCCTGCTTTAAAGCAGCGATGTTCATCCATTGCACCCAGGGGCCGACTGCTTTAAAGCAGCGATGTTCAAGAAGAGCGAGTCCAAACAGTGAGAGTGTATTGGTGTGCGATAATAAAGCATCCCTGCCCAGCTTTGAACTGCCCTTAACGACGGCTGGGCAGCGACTGAAGGCAAAGAGAGCTCTGCTTACGCTCATATGCCCGACTTCCGCATGCGCTCAGCTCGTGTGCGTGTAAATAGCCCATTGCGCTCGGCCCCTGGGGCCAATGGAGGAAAACCGCTGCTTTAAAGTATATACTATCAGCCATTCTCCCATTTTAGTATTCGCAAAAGTTTTACGATTTGGAAAACAAATTCGTTCCAAAGCCCGGTTTCAGATCGCTAAACTTTTGCGAATGCGAAAATGGGAGCATGGCTGTATATACTTACATATTTTCTTATTCAGCATCAACAGGGTCTTATGTCTTTTTCCCGTGAGTGCAAATAGATCTTTATAAAACTTCTTGCTTTTGAGTTGCTTTTAGTTAACATATCCAATCAATCTACCTTTGATTTCTGTGTAACTCACAAAACATTTCCTCTATTAAACAATCCGGAAATCCACTCAGATGGGTCAGCTCCCCGGAGTAACCTGACAAAGCAAAAAAAAACAACAAATTTTTTTTCATCTATATTTTGTATTAATAAAAAGGATTCGGCCACCACTCACTATGTCTCAGGGCACGGATTCTGATACTGAATCCATAATGATGATTCACAACGATGAAGACGGTGGATCATCGCACTACGATTCTTATCAACGACTGCATGTGGCAGATATTGAAGAAGATCTGCTTAATGCTCCCACACCCAGTAACCTCACCCCGACCACTCCACCGCCGGAAAGCCTGGAACATCGTCTTGTAGGTGTGATACGCTGTGTTGTCTGCCTTACCGTTCCATGGACGTCTATCTACCAGTGCCAGCTTGGACATCTGATTTGTGCCGGCTGCTATCAAATGCGGGTGCTGGACAAAATGCTGGGCGCTGCACTGGGCACATGTACCGAGTGCTGCGTGAGGATCTATCGCCAGCTTCCCATTCACAATCTGGTGGCTGAGCAAACGCTGGCCCAAATGCAAGTGTCTTGTGATCAGTGTGGCGAGGAAATGCTGCGTGGACAGATCCGCAGACATTTCCTACTTGAGTGCCAGAATCGCTTGGTGTGGTGCAAGTACAGGCGTCTTGGTTGTTCCTGGTTTGGATCGGTGACAACTGCGTCATGTCATGAGCTTAAATGTAAATGGCCTACAAAGACTGGCGCTCAGTTACTCGAGTCGCTGCGTGAGCGACAAGCTAGACGCGAGGCCAAGAAAAGTTTGCTTCATCGCCTGATGGGGCTGCTCCAGATGCCAAGTATTTCTGTGCGTCTGCTACAAGTTATGCCACACTCCTCTAAAGACCCATTTCCACGCAACGAATACTTGAAGGTGGCCAGTTTTCAGGCCTTCAACCAGCACTGGGCCTTGTTGCTCAAGTGGCAGACGCCCGACGATGATCAAGTTTTGGACTCCCTGGTTTATCAACTGCGACTGGACTCCCCAGCGGAATGCAGTAGCTGTATGGTGCTTAGCTACACCATTGTGAGCGGCACTTTCTCCGATGTTCGTTTTGTGCCCAATCTTTGCGAGCGCTGTGAGTTCTCGTCGGAGCATCTGGTGGGCCCACCGGCGGTTTTTTATAGAAACAATTATTCCAACTGTGTCATGTTGGTGAACAAGCGTGGTTTGTACGCTCGTCTTTTAATGGCGCGCATTTAAATGTATAACTAAAGACCAATATAATTATATTGGCTTAGAATCTGAGTTAGAATCGTTTTCGTTTTGGGTTACAGTTAAAGAAAAGCTAAGCGCAGAAAAGAGTTTCATTCAAAAGGGAGGGGGAGTTGGCCATCAATCTATTTATGTTTACTTTAAGGAAGTGCGGGAAGTGTAGGAGTCTCCAATCGGTCCCTATAGCAGTGCTGACAATCATATAGAGAAAATCATTGGTCAAATAACCACAAAAAAGAGGCAAAAAGAGTTGTAAGCCGAGGTTTGTTTTCTAAGCCCAAAATATTGCTGGTCCAAGTCCAATTTGGACAAGTAAGGCATGCATTTCGATAAGTCGGAAACAACACTGGAAGCTTTACTCTATCAAGAAACCATTTTAAGCTTAGTATACACCTCAACAAAGGAGCTGCCAAAACAAAGAATTCCATACAAAAAAAAAAAAAAAACAGTACTTTTGGCGCCAAAGCGCTTTGGTGGTACTTTTCTTTTTGGTATTTTTCAGTATATATACCGATAACCCAAGAAATAATAGATTTCTATTCTTTGAAGAGGTATCGCAAATTGCCAATATACACATTTGCTGTGTCGATTAATTTTGTAACCATTTTGCCATCACTAGTAGTATTACCAAAACTAAAGAAGAAAATAAAAAATAGGGGAAAGTTAACTTCGGCTCGGCCGAAGTTTTGTATACCCTTGCAGCTTCCAATGAAAACAAAAATTTTTCAATAATTTTTTGGACCTTACTTTTCTGGGATATATTTAGTCTGTTTTCGACCAAACTTGGTGAAATCATAGAAAAGCAAAATACACTGTTAATTACGAAATTTGGAGGCGATCCCATTTAAAACAGAAAAGTTTTTCTCACTAGAACTTCTTTTTTGACCGATCATTCATACTGCAGCTATATGCTATATTAATCCGATTTTGATAAGACTTTGTAGAATTGTGTAAGGACGTTTTCATAAAAAACAAAAAAGTTTTTCTCACTAGAACTAGTTTTTCGCCCGATCGTTTCTATGGGAGCTTTATGCTATAGTCATCCGATTAAGACCAAACTTTGTGGAATTGTGTAAAAGTATATACAATAAGTGTATGCCAATGATAAGGAGATTTTCATTAAAAACAAAAAAGTTTTTCTCACTAGAACTAGTTTTTCGACCGATCGCTCCTATGGCAGCTATATGCTATAGTCATCCGATTTCGACCAAACTTAGTGAAATCATGGGAAAGGATAGTAAACTAAGAAATACGTTTTTGGAGGCATTTCCATAAAAAACCAACAAATTTTCTCACTAAAACTAGTTTTTCAACCGATCGTTCCTATGGCAAAGTTTGGTGAGGATAGCCTTAAGACTGACCGAGGAGACAGCATAGAAACAGACGGACAGGGCTAAATCAACTCAGCTAGTCATGCTGATCAAGAATATATATACTTTATGTGGTCGGAGATGCTTCCTTCTATGCGTTACAAACATCCGGGCAATTTTATAATACCCTCTGCAAGGGTATAAAAATTTCAAGATTGACTGAACTCTGAACAATTGGTTTTGGTTGTTCGCAAGAAAATGTTCTTACATATGGCCAAAGGCCTTCCCTCAAGCGTCAGTGTTAAGTGCAAGATTTCGCATGTTTCAGATCCTCATTCCACCTCAGATAATCGAACGAGAAAGACATCGTCTCGAAATTTATATACTTGTCGTGTCATAGTAAATTTCTATTTTAGCAAAGATTAGAAATGGGTCGTGTCATTGTACTATTTAGGATTTTTCAATCATTTATCAACACTGGAATGTCAAATTTGGGCTACGTTGCCTTTAGCCAGGCGGGGCCTGCTAACAAACTAGCAAAGTAGGCTGGTTCGATAGAACGTTGTTTGAGCGAGACGTCGTTTGCACAGTTGGTCGGAACGGGGCCTAGGTTGCACGGTCGTCGGGTGTGGTTTGATGTGTATGAGGGGTATAAAATGGTGCCGAGCGGAGTACTGGGGCACACTTTGAATCAGAACCTCCAACGAGAAACATCGGAACTCGCTGCGCTCCTAAAATAGTTGTTACTATGAAGCAGACTGTGGACAATAAAGAGGCCACTCTCCCTTTGACATAATATTTTATCTAAATCAAAATTTATGCAAAGATAAATAAATAGATCGAAGGAATACAAAATCTTTCTGATGTTCCGGTTGAATAATATAAAAAAACGGCGCCAACAAATTCAAGAAAATGCAATGAAATGTATTAAATGAATAAAATAATCCCAGAATTGTTCACGGCCTCTACGATTGGGTTTGGGAGTAGTAGTCTGTGCCAATTTTGACCCAGCCCCTGCTTTTGAATTCTATGAGACGTCATGGCGTTTGTTTACAACTTACTGAGTAAGAACCCAGGGGTTTTCAACAAATTAAATTTTTTTTTTAAATAAACTAAATTTAAACTGCAAGCAGATATAACTTTTTCCTAGGACTGCCAACAAATGGCAAATGGGAAGGGTAGTGTTTGGGTCTGTCGATGGGCGAAGAATTGACATTTCCCTTAGTTCAGCATGTCTAGAAAATTATAGAAAAGGTTCAGTAGAAGTCAAACTACGCCATAGAACTGAATACAAGATATTACAGGAAGCAAACAATTTCAAAAACCGTGTTTTCCGAACCCATAAACTGTTAACATACAAATGTTATTGACTTGCAAGTGTATTGAAACTTTAGCCAGAATAGCAAGGCTTTAATATCCAATCTGGATTTGGTGATGGCTAGGTCTGCGATTTTATGATCGAAATCCAACGGTTCTGATAAAAAGCCTGGAATATTTAAAACAGGTCTTCGAGATGCAATCTTGGCATAAAACAAAAAAAAATGTTTTAAAATCAAAATAAAAAAATAAAAGAAAGAAAAAAATAAAAAAAAAAATAGTCTCTTGCACTTTGCCGGCCCTGCCTCCTCCGTGTCAGGCACCAGACTGTGCTTAGTTTCTGCCTTGGGCTTACTTATATACTACACAGTATGACCGTACTAGGAAAACACTAAAATACCTAAGTTCAGTGTCCAACAGCTCACAGAGTTGCCACCTGGACAGGAATTTACAGTGTTGCAAAACTCATTCCAGCCATTTCACAGTTTTTTTTTAAATGCTTTAAAAATAATTCTTTACAGTATTTATATTTAATGAAAGCGCATTGCATTGATCTTTAGCTTAAACTTAACTTAATTAGTGGAAAATTATTATTGCATACAACGAGAAATTTGCTTAGCATTCATATTTTAAAGAAATAAATAGAAACTATTTTGTTTTAAGCCAGCTTAACTATTTTTTATTGCGTCGCATTAGCATGCGGCTGGACTTTTCTACTCAAGTTGAATTATTGCGACAGGTTTCGATTTACTTTACCTACACATGTGCTTACATAAGAAATTCAGTTGTGTTTCATCGTTTATTTGTTTAGATTTTTTCATCGCAACATTGCTTGATCGCGATATTACCTTACCTAAAAACAACACTAACGCGTGATTTTCGTTGCACTGTGATAGATATTGGAAAATAATCAAACGCTTGGCGCCTTTTTTGCTTCTCCTTCTGCATACGCAATTGTTAGAAAGAGACAAGTGTATAGGTTTATAATCAGCAAAAGAAGAACTCGAAGAAAAAAACTGCAAGTGCAAATCCCTATCGAAAATACGTGTAATAGAAAAAGGTGGTGTAAAACAGAGGTTTCCAAATACCACTTATGCGTGCGTTTTTACACACACAGATAAAAAATCCAAAATCAGAAACAACAACAACAACAACAAAACAAAGAGAAACCGGTTGGGTGTGTGAGTGCTTGAGGCTCGACTACAAAAACAAAATCGACGATACAGCCTTGTCTGCTCGTATTGTTGTTGCCTTCATTTTCGCAAGAGCATAGGAGAGAAGGAGAAGAGAGACACATTCGAAGTTCTTGCTACAATTTTGTTTTGCGTTAGTCCTATGCGCATGCCATACGCCTTCGCGCAAACCAACAACAAATGCTGTTTTTACAAATGTACGCATGTATGTAAATTTGTAAAGTAATCGAAGGTTTCTGTGGAAATTAATTTGTTCTTTTTTAGGGTGATTATGGCACTAATTTGCCAAAGCATATGAAGCGTTCTTACGACGAAGTGATTCAAAATGATGAGAACAACAACAAGTCATATCGACAAGTCCATGTAATTTTATTCATGTACTAAGGATGACGGCAGAAATATGGTGAAAATGGTGAAGCATCTTAGCATTGACCCAGCTTCGGATTACGATGACTAGAATTACGACAATGAGAATAGTGTCGATGCCTTTAGAAAATTAAGTCATGGATAGCAAATGCATACATAGGTGTGTATAAAGCACACAATAACTTCGTCTTTATTTCGAACCTTAGTGACTTTCTTTATTTTTAGGCTTGCGGAGAGCTGCGCTTACACTGCAAGCAGTCAATGCGGTCTTAAAACGGTCAGAGCCCTTGTTAAAAAGCTACGCACACCATCAATCAGCAACCTTATGGTGGACAAGCAATTCAAGAAACCACCAATTGATTGCCCCACGCGTTGGAGTATACGAGCTTCAAGGTTATATAAAGGGTATTGGTGGGAAAAAATAGTTGTAATGAAGGCCAACGAGAATTTAATTAAAATAATGAAATACACAGACCTACCACTGCGTTTTTACTTAAAAATCGTTTTGCACTTCACGTCCCTTACCAAAAAATTGCTAACTTTTGTTCCTTGTTCTTTTTGGACTTAAATTACTTACCAGAGAACGCTACTTGCTGTGTTCGGTACTTTCGTAAAAAAAGTTTGAAAAATATAGCCATTATGTGTTCAGGTCAAAGATACGAGGGCGGTCCCAGAAATAGCCGACCTAACTACTAAAACACAAAAATTTATCTTTTTTTTTTTTTCAACATAGGATCCTTTTAGGTCGATACACTTTTCCCAGCGATGTTCAATAGCTTCGATACCTTTTTTATAATAAGAACTGTGAAGCTCTTCAAAATAGGCATTAACCTCGGACTCCACCTCTTCATTGTTGCCAAATCTTTTTCCTCCGAGCCATTTTTTCAAGTTTGGAAATAAGAAATAATCAGAGGAAGCTAAGTCTGGCAAATTAGGTGCGTCATTAATTTTAGCCATTGCAACGGCAGAGGTGTGAACCGTCGCATTGTCATGATGGAACAGCAAACGCGGCACCCATCTTGCGCATAACTTTTTCATGTCACAATTTTTCGGTCAATATGCGATGTACAGCACTTTTTGAAATGCCTGCACATTCAACTAACTCACAAACTTTCAATCGCCGGTCACTCAATACACATTTTTAATTTTGGCCACCATTTCTGAAGTGGTCACCTCATTTGGACGCCCATTACGATGTTCATCTTCGCAGCTCAAACGACCTCGCTTAAACTCAGCCACCCAATATTTTATTGTTATAAACGAGGGAGCAGAATTACGTAAGGTAGAATCCAGCTCCTTTTTAATATTGGTTGGACTAAGACCTTTTATATGAAAGTATTGTATCACATAACGATGACCAATTTTGTCCATGCTTGCAAATCAATAACAAGCGTTCTCTATTAAAAGCGACCAAAAATTCAAACTTAAGCTTTTAATAGTCGGTACTTCCCCTTTTTTAATATTTTTTGTAAACATTTTCTAACACTACTGTGCTAGGTCGGCCATTTCTGGGTCGGCCCTCGTAGGTGCAATAAATCTTAACTCTACCTTAACCTACCTCAATAGCTTTCTTAGTAAGAAAATCGTAGACTCAGCTACGCATACGAGGTGTTAAAAAGTATCGCGAATTTTGTGTTTTTTCAAAAATTATTTATTTATTCATGAATATCTATTTTGTCCCCTTAAAAGTAATCCCCATGAGATATTATACACTTGTGCCAACGGTTTTTCCAATCTTCGAAGCACTTCAAAAAATCATTTTTTTTTATCTTGTTCAGCTCCTCCTTCGATGCCGTCTTTATCTCGTCAAGCGTAGCGTAACGTCGTCCTTTCATGGGCCTCTTCAGTTTAGGGAACAAGAAAAAGTCACAGGGGGCCAGATCTGGGGAATACGGTGGCTGCGGCATCATTAGTGTGTTGTTTTTGGCCAAAAAGTCGCGCACAACCAACGATGTGTGAGCAGGGGCGTTATCGTGGTGCAAAAGCCAATTTTTGTTCTTCCACAAATCCGGGCGTTTCTGGCGGATTGCTTCGCGCAAATTGCGCATAACTTGCAGGTAATATTCCTTATTGACCGTTCTTCCCTGTGGCAAGAACTCATGATGCACCACGCCCCTGCAATCGAAGAAAACTGTCAGCAAAATTTTCACATTCGACCGAACTTGGCGCGCTTTTTTCGGTCTTGGTTCGTGCGGCAGCTTCCATTGAGATGATTGAGCTTTGGTTTCCACGTCATAACCATAAACCCACGATTCGTCACCAGTTATGACCCTCTGGAGCAAATTTGGGTCGTCGCGGACAGAGTTTAACATCTCATTAGCAATGTTCATGCGATGCTGTTTTTGGTCGCAATTGAGCAATTTTGGTACGAATTTCGCGGCGACCCGTCTCATGCTCAAATCATTGATAAAAATCGAATGGCACGAGCCAATCGATATGTTTAGGTCCTCAGCAACTTCTCTAACGGTGATTCGACGATTGGCCAATACCATTTTCTCCACTTCATTAAGTTTTTCGTCTGTTGTTGAAGTGCTCGGGCGTCCGGCACGCTCTTCGTCGTTCACATCTTCTCGGCCTTCTGAGAACATTTTTGTACCACCGATAAACGTTGCTTCGGTCCAAGGTAGCTTCTCCGTATGCCACAGTCAACATTCGGAATGCATTCGCGCACTTAATTTCGTTTTTCACACAAAATTTGATACAGGTTCTTTGATCCATTTTTTTGAATAGGTAAAAATCGAAGACGATCCAAAACACGTGCAAGCAAAGCAGCTGTCAACAATTAAGTGAACATTCAAAATGGCCGAGCTTGTCGGCATAAGTGAGAGACATGAGTACCAACATAACGCCACAAAAAAAATCGAAATTCGAATATACGTAACCCGCGAAAATTCAAAATTCGCGATACTTTTTGAACACACCTCGTACTTGTTAATTAAATACTTTTTTTTTAATTTTCGTTGTTCTGTTTACTTCTTGCATGTTCTGCCGGCTCATATGAATAGTGACAACTCTTACAAAAGTCGGATGGGGTTGCTTAGGCGGAAGGCCGAAAAGGACATATTTTTATACCCTTGCAGAGAGTATTATAAAATTGTCCGGATGTTTGTAACGCATAGAAGAAAGCATCTCCGACCACCTAAAGTATATATATTCTTGATCAGCATGACGAGCTGAGTTGATTTAGCCTTGTCCGTCTGTCTGTCCGTCCGTCAGTCCGTCTGTCTGTTTCTATGCTATCTCCTCCGTCAGTTTTAAAGCTATCCTCACCAAGCTTTGCACGAAGTCTTGTGGTACAAATAGGCTGCACATTTGTCCGAAGCGGCCGGATCGGATGACTATAGCATATAGCAGCCATAGGAACGATCGGTCGAAAAACTAGTTCTAGTGAGAAAAACTTTTTTTGTTTTTAATGAAAACGTGCTTATCATTGTCATTACATTTTTTTAAAATATTTTTTTAAACAATTCTACAAAAGGTTGGTCGAAATCGGATGACTATAGCATATAGCTCCCACAGGAGCGATCGGTCGAAAAAACTAGTTTGAGTGATGAAAACTTTTTGTTTTTTTAATGAAAACGTCCTTTTTATTGTCATATGTTTATTTTATATACTTTAACACATTTCTACAAAGTTTTATCAATATCGGATGACTATAGCATATAGGTGTTGAATAAATGATCGCTCGAAAAAGAAGTTCTAGTGAGAAAAACTTTTTTGTTTTAAATGGGATCGCCTCCAAATTTCGTAATTAACAGTGTATTATACTTTTCCATGATTTCACCAAGTTTGGTCGAAATCAGACATCTATATAGTATTGATCCCATAGAAAAGTATGGTGCAAAAGGTAGTCTAAGTGAGAAAAACTTTTTTGTTTTCAATGAAAGCTGCAAGGGTATATTGGCATTGAAGGAAGCATCTCCGACCACATAAAGTATATATATTCTTGATCAGCATGACGAGCTGAGTTCATTTAGCCTTGTCCGTCTGTCCGTCCGTCGTCCGTCGACTGTTTCTATGCTATCTCCTCCGTCAGTTTTAAAGCTATCCTCACCAAACTTTGCACGAAGTCTTTGTACAAATAGGCTGCACATTTCGGAACCGGCCGGATCAGATGACTATAGCATATAGCTGCCATAGGAACGATCGGTCGAAAAACTAGTCTTAGTGAGAAAAACTTTTTTGGTTTTAATGAAAACGTCCTTATCATTGGCATATACTTATTTTATACACTTTTACACAATTCTACAAAGGTTGGTCGAAATCGGATGACTATAGCATATAGCTCCCATAGGAACGATCGGTCGAAAAACATGTTCGAGTGAGAAAAATTTTATCAATATCGGATGACTATAGCATATAGCTGCAGTATGAATGATCGGTCGAAAAAGAAGTTCTAGTGAGAAAAACTTTTTGTTTTAAATGGGATCGCCTCCAAATTTCGCAATTAACAGTGTATTATGCTTTTCCATGATTTCACCAAGTTTAATCGAAATCAGACATCTCTATAGTGTCCAAAAAGTATTCTTAGAAAAACTTTTTTGTTTTCAATGGAAGCTGCAAGGGTATACAAAACTTCGGCCGAGCCGAAGTTAACTTCCCCTATTTTTTTATATTTAAACTAGATGGCCCGGCGAATTTCGTATTGCCTAACAATAAATAACTGTAGTGTTAACTTAAGGCCCTCTTCTGGTTTAGACGACTAAAGACGACATTAAAGAACCTTGTGATATTCAACATTTTTAGTTTTGTTATCAGGAGCAAAAATAAATAATGCAGAGGGTTTGACGACACGTGAACATGACACGTACAATTGACAATTTTTTTCATATGAACTTTGGCAGGAATTTTTTGGTTTTGCGTTGCTGGATACCCGGCTTAAGATTCAATTTTTTATAGAGTCTTTGTTCATACTTTTTTTTAGTCACTGCATTTGTGAGCTATAATAAGTAGTGTCAAAGCGAAAACCGAGAATCGCAACAACAACCGTAAGCATTCGATGACCGCGGCTTGGTAACCAAAAACTCAAACGCACTATATGCACGCACGCACTTTATATGAGGTGACTTCACACAATGTTTATAATTTCGCGACTGCAATGCAATGTACCGAAATCGCTTTTAGTTATAAAATAGTGCCTAACATTCATTTAAAGAGGGGTAGGTGCTGAGTTCAATACTTACTAGTAACCAGAAGTACTTACAGCCCAACCCACCCGCAATGCATTTCAGTACCTACTTTTTGCTGGGCATGTCCTAGGGGGTAACCAATCGCCACCTCTTCGCTTTACATGTAAGTAGTGGAGTAAGTACCGCTACTGTACTATTGTCGCTACCCAATTGTAAGTACTTACTACAGTAGTTACTTGTAAAGCGGTAAGGTAACCACCATCGCCACCAGTAAGTACTCACATAAGTAGTGCAGGTAGCTTTCGCCACCTCCCGTACTGCAGGGTAACGACTTAAAAGTTGTAACACATGTGTTCTGCTCTCGACATTCACCAAAAATGAAATGAAGAAACACAATTGAATTTGAATACTCTTGCAGAGGGTATA